>BMAO01036839.1:0-92173 GCA_019973975.1 Trichonephila clavata
TCTCCGTATATTATCTCTGATTTAGTACTCAATACTCTTACAGATGTTTTCAAGGACTTTAATTTAGCCTCCAAAAAGAGTTCCTTTACGAAAGAAAGGCTCAATGAGAATGATTTTTATTTTTCTGTTCGCTTGTATTTTTTCACCCTTACGCCATGCTCACTTGATTCCTAGTTGAAGAGAGGAAAAAACGGATTTAAGAAATACAATAAGAAAAGCAAAATGATACATTTTAAAAGAATTTTTTTTTTAATGTTATTGTGGAAAAACTAAGATTTATTTGATGTTAAGCGTTGTTAAAAAAAAGAGAAATTTAATTGACATTAATTAGTATTGCCCTGATATTTGTTTACGTTTCTTTTTTTGACTTCTTGTTTTTTCCATGGGACAGTAAAATAAATTCATTTGCAGAATGATTTGTTTATTAGTTCATTTTCGAATTGTTTTTAATGAGTTATCATTTACATTCAGTGTTTTCAATCTTTCATGTTAATAGAAATCTATTGTATTTGATATTTTCTACTGTTCATGCTAGGTATAAAAATTAACCCAATGTGCACTGATTGTAGTTGAATTTTTCGTATAATGTAAAAATATATTTAAAAAAGGGGAAATACTAATGGCTGAGGGAAGCTATATTTTACTTATCGATTCATCATTGAATCGTGCTAACTTCATCGATACAGCCATTCTTGAAAAGTTGGTGACAACAAATTCAATTCCATCGGAGATTAAATCAAAGTTAATTGGCCTTCGTAATCTCACATTTATAGGTTATTTAGACATCAAAGCATGGTTTAAAAAAATAGCGATAATTAATTATACAGTTAGTTCTAAAGCAATTATAGTCGGACAAAACTAAATTAAAATTTTAATTTGATAAATCATTTGCATGCATCTATAAAGCAATTCTACGAATCTTCTTAACGATTAAATTATTTGAAACTGATGAAGTTATTAACATTTTAAAAACATTTAAATATGTCTACTATAATTTACAAGTAGAAAATTTTGAAGTTTTACTGTAAAAAGCTTTTCGTACAATGTTCTATATAAAATTATGTAATATTTTTTGACTGTCTTTTAACTGATGAGAGTTACGTCATTTACTTTAGTTGATTATTCTAACTGATGAGTTTCTTTAAAAACATTTTGCGAACTTTTAGAAACATTATTGTTGAATAAATACATTTAGTATCTATTCATTTCAAAAGGCTTAGTAAATTTTATTAAATATAATTTTCAATGATAATTTTATTTGTACAAGTATTTTACTTTTTTCTGAGTCGAATGTGTCACTTTCTTATCCCGGCATGTTTGTCCCTTCTCCAAGTCATTACTTTTGTAATTTTTTGAGAAATTATCTTCAAAAGGGATTTGGTAATGTAGTTTCATCAACTTATGCTAAATTTTGTGTATCCTGTTTTTTTTTTCTTTGTACGAAGTAATCAGTTATAAATTTTTATGTGTATATTACTTAATAATATTTACAATTTATTATTATACATTCTTTATTGAAATATACCATAAAATTTGTTTTATAAGTTTGTATAAAAATGTCTAAATCAGACTGTGTACGTTTGACTGGTATGCTAGAGAAACTATCTCTTGTCATTCTTATATAATGCTCTTCTTTCTTTCATTGTAATATATTTTGTTAACTTCTAGTTAAATTAGCATTTTTTCAATCCACTTGTTTCTTAAGCATTTGTCAGTAATTTATTATTTATTTTAAACATTTATATAAAAAAAATTCATTGCAATATTTTTTTAATTATAAACCATTTTTATTATTAGACCCTTTTGCTATAGTATATCATAATATAACTATTTTGATAAAACTTCAAATATGCAAATAATTGTTTATTACTTTCGTTTAATCACTTCTAGAATTTTTAATTCCATAGTTTCCTTCAAATCAATTATTTCATTCCTTTTTGTAATAATTTTATTTCTCTGGTTCTGTAAAACATTACAGGTACATTTTATCTGCTTTAAGGTAGAGGTTTTGGTGCACTTCAATACAATGAAATATGTAAAAGTGGAAGAATTCTCTAAATTTTGCTTTTATGGTTTTAGATTAATTCATTTTTCTCGCCATTTATATGCTATTCAGTCTGTTAGTGCAATATTAGGGTAGGATTATTTTTGCATTTTTCTAAAATCTGGGCGATCATAAAAGAGATTTGAGCATACAAATTACTGAGGAGGGTTCCTAGGTACCGGATTTGCCCTTCTGATCTCCAGTTAAGCGTGGCTTGGGTCACAATTGGAGAAGAATTAATCAGCGAAACCATTGAACAGATGGTCTGACGAACAACAATGCGCGTTTGCTTTTGCGGGCCATTATCCCGTCTAAGGAATTGGACCTAGCCATTGGAATTGCGGAAAACGATTCTTTTGTGATCGTCTGAGCCTTTTTAACGCTGCTGCTCATGAGTGTTTGTTTTCCACTTTATTTATATTATTGATTTCTTCTCTCTTCTTTGATCGACATGGACAATGGGCATGGCGTATATCACTGCTCTGCTTTGTTGCAGTCGCACTTTGTTCTTAGCGAAATAGCCTGGAATGTTTTCAATTAACTACGCCTACTATCGCTCATACCTGAAGAAAGAGATAATCATAATAACACATTTCCTTCACACTCCAAAGACGCCGTCATGTTTCTAGATTTGATGTTTTGCGTAACAACGGATTTAATATTTTGATGCCGTTTAAAAGAAAAGCATTCATACTTTTACAGCGGATATATGTTAATGAATGGGGGAAGTACTTTGTAAGGCACTGTCGATCTCTGATTAAATAATTTTCTTTCATTTTTCATCAGAGCTTACTTGAGTGAAAAACTTAATGAGTGAACCTTTTTGGTTTGATTTTTTAGTTCCTATGCTCATATTCTCATTTTAATAAAAAGTACAAATGCAAAAACGCTCATTTATAATATCATAAACTTTAAAATGTGGGTACTTATTATTTCTAAATAAACTTATTCACGCTGTTTCATATACTTTCAACATTTTTGACAATTAAGAGGCATTTGATTAAATTACTTATTTTTCAGTTTTCGTTAAAGATATTTTTGGATTTCTTGATGTTATTACAGCAATTTAATTTGTATTCATTTAATTTAGTTTCAAAGCAGTTTAAATGTTCGTACATGGAACTTGTATTAAGACTATTTATCATTTAAAAAAAAGCTTTTTTTAAGTTAGCTAAAAATTTCCTGTTAAAAAGATTTTATTTCGAATCATTCGTTTTTATTTCGTGTGTATAATCTTTTTCAAATTATTTAACTAAATGTAGCTCCTTGAAAAATTTGTTAAAATTATGAGCTTCAATGCTCTTAAATTAATCTTCTTTTGAGTAATTTTTCACAGCAGAGAGTGAGATTCTTTTTTGAACAACTAACATAGTATATATTTTTTAAATATATTTTCTCATACATGTAAGGAAATGCTGTCTTTTAAAACTTGCAGCTGAAATCCACTGAAATTAAAATTACGGGGAAAAAATGAGGGATTGCGTCCTTCTGAAGAGAAATCGATTCTTTTTTTCTCCCCATAAGTTAATACTTCCAGATCCCATTAACGAAAGCATTTGGTAACGGCCACAAACAAAAACAGAGAAAGAGAGCGAACGAACGAGGAGAGAGGGATGGGAAGAAAAACAATAACAATCGAATAATGAACATCCAACTCAGTCATCTCATTAGAACAGCTACCGTTCACTGAATCACTCTAATTACGGTAAGACTGAGCTTTTTTTTCCCCTTTCCTCACTGCCCCCTCCTTCCTTCGGAATCCTCCTGCCGGCAGCGATACATCTCCATTACACGAGGCATTAATAAGTTTTCTGCACGAGGTGACTCGGCCCCATCTTCTAGGCATCTGCAGTCTATCTGTGCGACCCCCGTCCACTCCAGCGGACTCATCTTTGAGAGGCAGTAGTTCTCTCTTTTGCCGGTGCGCGATTGATCGTTAGAGTAACTGTAACATCCATGAACTTGTAATGACTCCCACTCCTGCTACTCTCCCTTCTATCCAAGGAGTAATCACGACAGCTCAGTCTCCTCCACCCCCAGCACATCTTTTGACCCGGCTTTATTTTCGAGATAACTTTTTTTTTTTATCTTTCATTTCATATCTATTTTCGGAAAAGATATTCAAGGAGGTTATCGTTAAGATGTACACTACGAGTTATTTATTAAGAGTAAAAATAATTAATGATTAAAAGTAAAAATTGAAATGAATAAAGTGAAGTACCCTTATAAAACATTGGCTCATTGGGTGTGAATAGAATAAGTGAAGATCATCAATACGCACAGTTGCAAAGGCTGCATTACCTAAATTATAATAAAAACTGCATATTTTTTAATTTTATGGTTTTGTTTTACTTTTTACATGTATTTTTAAATCATATTTCTGGAAATTATATATATATATATATATATATATATATATTATATATATATATATATATATTTATATTATTTTTATATATATATAAATAATATATACGGTTTATATAACTAATTGCTGTGGGGTTGTTTTTCTTTTTCTGCATAATCTTCACGGCAGTTTTTTCCTTCCGTTTGCAGGTATCGTGATATTTTCCAAAAAAAGGTATATTCACTGAAAGATTTTATTTTGGTAATAAAAGGAGGTTTAAAAAAATAGCAAATGAAATGAATTTAAAAAATAAGAGGAAATCAAGTGGTAGGCTCAGAAAACTCAATTATAGATTTAAAAAAACACATTCAAATACTGATTGAGAGCGGAGATAAAAGTTATCTTTTTGTATTAAAATAGAATTTTAGCACATTGTCTGCGTAAAATGTAAATTGACCCTTATAAGTTTTTTCTTTATGAAATTGTAGTAAATTGTGAACTAGAATTTTTTTTTTCCCATTTTATTTTTTTGAGCAATTAAGGCAAACAAGAATTTATTATGTTAATTCATTTTTGAAGAGTTAAAATAGATTAGGTTTCTATGTATTGTATTTCATCATATTTCTTTAGCATTTTTTATGTATTTTTATTATTATATTCCTACTAATGTATATTTTGAATCTCAAATTTAAAATCAGTTTTTAAAAAATTAAAATCATAGAAATTATTATTATTTTTTTTACAGATTCAGAAAGAAGAAAAAAAAGTTTGCATTAGTCCTAATTAAATAAAACGTAATCAAAATGTTTCTTATAATCATAACTAAAATAATAGTTCATACAAATGTGTGAATACTATAATTAAACTTTAATTAAATAAGTAACACTCAAATATATTAAAATTAATCGAAAGAGTCTCCGCTTTATTCAGACTATAAGTGATTCTTAATATTGAAAGTGATGGAAATGATTTCATTATTCATAATGATTTCAAACAAAAAGATTAATCTATTTCGTTACTGAAATTAAATCCACTATGATGACATATTCAATTTTTATTTTCTATAAAAATGTTTTTCATTAAAAAATCATTTCCGATATTTTTCTATGAACGAACAAAGGGCCGAAAGTATATTGATCTCGTCTCCATACCCGTTTATCGGAGCTGACCAACTTCAGATCTTTGGCCAAGTGGAAATTGAAGATAGACCATGACCATTTCGGACGTCGCACGTTCCCTCAATCACCATCTGAAGATGTAATCATACCTAGATATCTTTATGACGTCTTTTCTACTCCCTCTTTCTTCCCTTCCGCGTCGATATAGATACATACCGGCACATCTGTCTATGATTCCCCAAAACGAAAGATTTCCTATCCATTCCCGCTCCTCAGCTGGTGAAAGTAATGATTGCGGAGATGGAGCGAAAGAAAGAAGCCCGCTGTACACTGTGGGAGCCATCACCCTGTCATTATTCGGTCGTTGGCGAATTTCTGATTGGCATATTCACGCGTCCACTTCGATAGCGCCCCGGTTACGCATTTGTCTTAGTCTCTTGGCGGGTGGGGCCAGAGACCCTTTGATTGAAACGTCTTTCCAACTTCTCCCTCTTCTGCAAATCGCGCCTCCATTCCCGCCAACCCTCCACCCCTTGTTCGAGAGACACCACCTTCTTCTAGCCTCTGTTACCTTCATTAGATATCGGCCAAAAAACGCTGTCGTATGTCTTCATTTGAGCTCTTCTTTGCAGCCAGTTTCCATCCCCTCCTCTCCGTACAGTTTCGTTCCCTCCTCCTTCACCTAGCCCCCAATGCTTTCTGTTGGGAGTCTTCCCCTCCACACACACTTTTTTCCTTCCTATCCTTCCGCCTTCCCCTTTTGTCGCCACAGTAGGTGTCGGCGACGTAAAGAGAGAGAGAGAGAAACGAAGAGAAAAACAGCACGAGAGAAAAAGAGGAAGACTGAGAGAGGGTAACATTGTAACTGGCGATCACTCTTGGTTTTCTCCCCTCCCAGGAGCTTTAAAAATAGCTGCCTTCTTTTTTTTCCCAATCCCCCTTCTTTTGTCCACTTAAAAACAATGTCCGAAAGTTTGGAAGCGCGCTTTATGCTGAAAGAAGAAATATGCGCACATCACGAAAGCTGATCTGTTGTAGAATGGATAGATCGGATGAGAGGAGGGGAGAGTGTTTCCCTAATGCCCTCCCGTACAGTATCCATGCTCACAAGACGTATGGGACGTCCAAACTCGTTGTCTTCTCTTAAAAGTTCTATTTCCCTTTGCCGTAAGGAGGGGAGAAGAAAAAGAAATCTGCTAATTGATGATTTGGAGAAATGTTTGCCCCAATATCTATTAGCGAATCAAAAAATGGAATTCCTTCCGGAGTGCTACTGACAGTGATGCTAAAACTTTAGATCGGATTATTTTCTAACTCAGATTGATTTTTTTTCCTCGGAAGAGGAGAAATGTTGCTTGATGGGATTAAGAATTATATATATATATATTTTCGGTTAGATTTTTGAAAATCGTATATGCTTTAAATCATATATTTCTCTATTTAACAGTACATGCAATATTTAGTGAGAAATTTTATTTACTAAGCATTTGTGCCGCTTTGATGTAATTAATACGCATAGATAAAAACATTCTTAAGAATGAGCAAGATCTACTCATATAACTTTAAAAGGTATTAAATCTTATTAATAAAAAAAAAATCCGTATATATATTTTTTAAATTTCAAATCTATGAATATATATTTACAAGATTGTAATTTAAATATTTATTCGTAAGAAAAAAAAGAGTTAAAATTTAATAATTTTCGCGTGAAATAACGTTATTATTATTACTAAGTTCAAAATTGTAACGCATATATAACAGTTTAAGATGAAAACTACTTAAAAACAATTTATGTAAAATTTTTAATATTTAAAATAATTACCAATTCTTTTATATGGTTAATAATTATTTAAATGTTTAAAGAAATTTAAGCAATGGAAAACGTCCTGTGTTGTAAGAAAACCATATAATTTCCAAGAATTAAATATTCATTTATTTTAAATGAAATAAAATTTAAATGTGTTAATTTATTTTAATTAATTCTAGAGTTTGGTTCAAATGTTGCTGTGTTTATTGCAACTTAATGTGTTGGTTCTTCGTCTAATATATGAAACTTTAAAAAATAGCTATATTTTAGTCATTGCGTCTTAAAACGTCTAATGGCTGTGGTAACCTGATGGTCAAGGTCACGGACGCGTGGCTGGCATGTCTTGAGTTAGAGCAGGGGTACTCAACCTTTTTTTCTCGCCGGGCCGCATACACATGACAGGTATTTCACGCGGGCCACATACACATGACAGCGTTTCCCACGGGCCGCAACATGCGAATAATGAAACAAACACATTATAAAACTAACGCAACATTGGATAAAGCAAAATTGACCTAAATATTTAAACTCATTTTTAACTTTATTTTAAAATCATTTCAACTTTTTGATCAAACATACACATAAAAATATTTATTTTTATGCATTTTTTGCAGAGTAAGGGGATAATTTCTATTTCCTTTCATCTATGACCAAGCCTTTGCTTGTATTCTAATAATGAAAAACATTGATAGCAAAATTGATATTTTGGTTGCTTACTTGATAGAAATTCCCGCTAAATTTTTAGTAAATCCTTCTCCAATAATTGAAGGGCAATGGGCCCTGACTGGGTCAATCAGAAATGGCCGGTGGTCCACATGTGGCCCGCGGGCCGCAGGTTGAGTATCACTGAGTTAGAGCCTTGTTGAAGCCGCTACATGTAAAACCTGTCGAGGCTCAAACGTTCTTCCGTTGTAGTGTTATGGAAGTTAGGAAGGGAAGTGCCAGCTCTGGTGTCGTTCTAATTACTTGACCATGGTTCAAATTACGAGGCTCGTTGCCAATAGCCCTTGTGCAGCGACGTTAATTTTTCTCTCAAAACGTCTTCTTTAGCAATATAACATTTTCAATTTCAATTATCATTTTTTGCTATATTCCAATTGTCTTTTCAACTTCGTCGTCATAAAATATTTAGAAAATGCTTAGAATTTTTTAAAAAAACACTTTTATATTTGTTTTTATTTTTTTGCAACTAATCAATAAAAAATTATTTGATAGAATTAATATTATTTTTACACAGAAATTGTTTTTAAAAAATAAACATATTTGAAAAAAATAATCCTAGTCCTCTTGAGAGCATTTAATATCTTCTCCAATTCTCCTGAAAGAGAAAGAAAAAATTTCTGAATCGTTTGTGTGATTTCAGGAATTGAAGTTAGCCGCATAAATCATTAGTCGTGTCGGCAGAAGTGTCCATGCGGTGTGGGAAAGGAATTCATAATAGAATGTGTGTGTGTTTGTGTGGAAGGCGCAAGGAATAAAATCAATGGCAAGCAAAAGAAATCTGTCGCTCGCAGTGATGGATAACACCATCGCTGTCGTAGCGACGAACTAATCGACGGCTAATTGGCTCTGTTTGCCGTCTTTAGTGGCTGCAATTATTTTCTCCTCTTTCGTCCATTCTGCCTTTGTCCCTTCTTTTACAGATTCTTGCCGACCAAATCTTTGTTCACCGACTCATTTGATAAACCTACTTAATATATATCTCTAATTTCAAATCAACTGTATGTGCACTTTTTATATTAAAACAAAATGCGATTATATCTTATTTGAACATATTTTATTCTGGGATTATATAAATGTTTATTGTATAAGGATTATTAAATAATTATATATATATATTGTTCTCACTCTTTTTGCTTATAGCAGATTTATTCTAATTGCTCGTATTCTCATTTGGGACAAAATGATTCAAAGACCTTGTGTTCATTCTTTATTTTAACTCCCATTATTATTATTATTATTATTTTCTTTTTTAAAACTTTATAAAATGTTAAAAATTTTCAAATCAGTATAAATTTTCATTATAAAAACTTTATTTTTAAAAGAGACAATTTAAAGGTTTTTTTTTAAATACTTTAATACACAGTCAAATGTTTGTATCGTAAATTGTAAAAAACTCCAATTAACTTATTTCAAGTTTTTAAATTAAAAATAAATGCTGAAATTTTTTATTAAGTATTGAGTTATGTTTGGGTAGTTTTTAAACTTATTTGTCTTATTTTTCAGGTAATATATTTATGTTCCCTCATATGGAATGCAAAGCAGAAGGTAAACTTAAAGGTAAGAATTTGTATTAAAAGAATTTTCCTTATTGAAGGACCTATAACTTTGATAAATAGCAAATATTTTTTTCCATACATATATCTTATAAATTCAATATAAAATATTTTGATCGTTACATATAATTTGAAATCATATTATGTGGATTCAGTTGAAAAAATATTCAAAATTAGTTAAATAATGATTCGAAATTTTTTATGTTTAACTATCATATTAAAGTTAATTGCATGCTTTATGCGCTTATTTTTTTATATTACTTTAATATGTAATGTGGAACTTCAGCATTTTAAAGAAATAGCGTTTCTGAAATTTAACTAATACTTTTTTCAGAATCTTAATTATTCATATTAACTTTTAAATTATATTTAAAATTCGTTATTTATTGCTCGAAATATAATATTTTGACTGCAAAGACTCCTTTGAATAATTTTAATATTATCTCTTAAAAACGTTTGTTCTTTGATTTGAATAAAAATAATTAAAGTAATTTATCTTGTTTAAAACATTTTATTGCTATTGAAAAAGCAGGGAATATAGCATTTCAATATTGTTGCAAGTTCCATTTCTCCGCTTGAAACACTCATGGTAAATTTGGATATCCTCATCGTGTGTGACAAAAAATTCCAACTATCTTGATGAGGCATTGGACAAATTTGTTAAATATGTAACAGTCAACTTAATAATATCTACACTTTCATAAGCTTTTGTTATATTATTATCAGCACTTGTAATTCTTACATATATTAGATTATCAAAAACTTTGACAAAAATTTTCTTGGAAAAATATGGATACAATTTTAAAATTAGACTTTCATCTTCCAAGTGGGTTATGAGGTGATAAAGAGAAATTTGCAATTTCGCAATTAAAACGTCAAATTTTTTATAACATTCTATTAACTTTTAAACATATGCGCGCATTCTAATATTAACGCTCCACGATACTGATGAATACTTTGCATGATCTGAAGATGAATTAAGTCAAGAAAATTCAACTCTGTGACTGAGTGAGTGAATATTAACGGCGCACTGTTTTAGCAACACGAGGGCTTTTGGCGACAGTCAACGTAATTTTGAACCATGGTCAAGTGACGCGGACGACACCTGAGCTGGCGCACCCCTCTCCTAACTACCACACCAACGGGAGGACGTTTGAGCTCTCGACAGATTTAACGTGCATCACTCCCCTACACGGCGGGTCTTTAGTGGTACTGGGATCGAACTCATGACACGCTAGCCATGATCCGATGCCTAGACCACTTGTCTACCGCAGCCACTTAACTCTGTGACAGAGACAGTGAATAACGCAGAATATTTAGGACCCCTTCAAAGTCAGTTAGCCAATATTTTTGGGGGGCTTTAATATTTTATGAATTGGTTAAATAAGTACTTGCGTTAATCAAGCCTTGGGCCTCCTTGAATCCTGGGTGCGCCAGCGATGCGGGGGTATACGTTACGCCACTGGACAGAAACATATCTTATAAACTTCGGATATTGTGGATAGTAATAGCAGTGGATATAGTATTGTGAGTATTAATACCCATTAAATGTAATTTTAACACAAAAAGAACGTATAAGATAAGACTTTGCCTTTTTTAAAGAAAAATAAATATGCAGCCAAATGACCATATAGTGATCATGTTTATTTTTTTTCTTATAAAGTATCCTATTTTTAAAATTCAGTTGTATGCTATACTCTGGATTTTTTTCAGTTTGGTTAAAATTTCGGCACATTTATGAACTCTGATAGAAAAAAAATAATAACAAATATAAAGATTTTTTTCAATGTCCATAATTTTTTTCATAAGAAAAAAAAAAGGATTTTATTTTAAAAATTACGAAGCACAAAAGTTTTGATTACAAAATTTAGGATTGTTTTTTTTTCTTCAATACATATCTATATTTTCTGAACAATTCTAGGCTTTTTTCTTTATCAGTTACATTTACCAACGCATTTTAATACTTATAATATGTTTCATTTTTTGTCCGAAAAGATAATGAACAAATTGTTCATTTCAAAAAGGAAAAAAGTATACAACGAAGGAAAGCTTAATAAATCAAATTTAAATTGCACCATTGCTAATTAATATAGCATTTTAATTCTCGAATGTTCTTTACGGATTACCTGTGTGTGAATCATTTTAATTACTGTGGTGTTTACATAGCAGTACATTCAATTTCTTAAAATTTTTTAATATTTTAAGGAATTTACATTTGTCAAACTTTGCATTAGTATGGAATTTCGTTGAATATAAAACAAATAAGCATATGAAACATTTAATATCTATATTTCCTCGTTAAGATTTCCATATTTTCTTAGTACCTGAATATTCCAGTTATTAAAATACGATTTTTTGTAATATTCCTTAACATCTTTCCCAGCGAATGACTTATAAGAGAATGGGTTAGGTCTAAAATGAGATTAAATACAATGTATCTTGTTAAGAAGGATCGCAACTTTGAGTTGATAAAGAAAGAGAGGAAATTGTCGCATCGGCTTAGAAAATGAACCAGCGAAATATATCGACAGGTTCAGTCTTTAGTTGCAACATATCTATACGATTTACTTTCAGCAATTCAATTGGAGTCAATACTTTGATTACAGGCAATAAAAACACGAGCAGTTTCGCTTCATTAAATAGAAACTATCATCAAACACCGAAGACAATAGATAAAAGGCATGATGGAAATTTCTACAACAAAATACGAAATTAATCAAGAATAGAAGTTCAAATAAGCTGTATCGTATTACCGGAAGGAGGGAGAAAAAATTGCAATTGCTGATTATTTAGTTATCTGAAATCAGTACATATTTCGAGGTCTTACTTGAATACATCGATCTTTTCCTACCATCTTAGGATTTGGAAATTTTGTTTCTATTATTTTCATCTCCAGTTGCATCGTTATAGATTTTAGCTGTAGGTAACAAAACAGAATATATATATATATATAAATGCTTTTAATAGAAAAGCAAAACGAAATTTAGGAAGCGGCGAATAAAATCGAAGCATTTATTGATCTCTATCCCCTTCTCTGTCTTTTTTCTGAAAAGGACCCGAAAATTATCGCTTATCGATGATAGTTGATAATGTGCAGTAAAACTGATTTCGCTTCTTCGGAAAATAATCTTGCACTTGTGAAAAATGGTGATTGCATTCTTCAAATGACCTACTTCAGGGTTTATTTAAGAAAAAACTGGTCATTTTTTTTTATTTCGTCTTTTTTTATCTGATTATTGAAAAACGAGTTATGTATTCTGAAAAATTTTATTGCCTGCAGTTTAAAGAAAACGTGTCTTTTATAACAATTAAGTATTTTTCTCAATTAATACATATTTAAAGTGACTATCATGTTAGTCATTTTTTTAAAATTTTCTCAATGCTTTGTTTTAAAATCTTAAATTACCAAAATAAAAATATTTTTTAAAAAAATTTTCAATTAGTAGATTTTTTTCTTGTTAACTAATCAAGATAAAATCTATAAAAAATTGTATATTTAGGATCAAAAATGTATTTTAAATGATGAGACTCTAATGAATAGGTGAAAAGTGTAAACAAAAATGCGAGCCTTTTAGTAATTTTATATTTAGTGTTTGTTCTATTATTAATTGATACTTATGAAATGCTGTAAATTTTTTAAAGATAATGCAAGATTTTAGCGGTAAAATCTGCATGATGCACAAAATAGACTTGCGGATTTACGATTGTTTAAGAATCATTAATATGATTTTTATTTGGCCCGAAACCAAAGTTTCTGAAAACAGTTTTATACTAGAGAGTGGTGACATATATAAATCAAAATTATACGAATAAAATATAAAATGTTTCTGAGTAATTACGTTGAAATAACAAAAGTTGAATGAAATCGTGCAGGAATATAAGTAAATGGGAAACCTTTAATTTAAACAGCATTTCTTATAATGATTTAAAAGATTTTAATGTGAATTTTTTGCTCTAGAAACAAAATATAAAATCATGAGAGTTATAATGAACTCTACATGTGTGACTCGCATGTTTTAATGTAAAAGTATTTCTTAGATTTTGACAATGTGCATATAAAATTACTAAAACATTACAAAAAAGCAGATACAAACAACGACAGATACAAACAATATATATTTCCTTTTACATGAAGAAAGAATTTTGAAATCTACTTTATTAAAGAGAAAAGAAAATATATCGTTATTTCAGAATAATAAAAAATTACATCTGAAAATCAATGTTAACCAATAACTTGCAATGAAAGTGGGGACACAGTAGCTGAATGGTATGATCGTGAACTTGTGGCTGAAGTCGTACAGTCGTGGGCTCAAGTCCCATTGCTCCTGAAAAGTCGCCGCTTGGAGAAGCTGATGCACGTTTTATCTGTCGATGCTCAAAGCCCTTGCATTGGTATGGAATGGAGAATGTATGTGACAGCTAAGGTCTTGCCTTCTCTTCACTTGATCGAGATTCAAAATTACGAGGTCTCGCTAATACCCTCGTTTGTTTTAAGTTAGGCGTTAATAAAACTTCGAATATAAGAAAAAATGAGGTAAATAAGTTTTAAGTGAAAAGACAGATAAACTTTATTAGATATTGTTAATAATTATAGAGGATTGTAGAGTATTAATAGGCGTCCCTAAAATCAATGAAGTAGATTGTAAGAAAGAAAAGATAGAAAGTAAAGTTGTAGATTCTCTTTGATGTCGACTACATTATATGCTACAAGAAAACTGTATAAGTTGTACTTTGAATCTTCTAAGGAGAAGTAGGAAAAAATCACAATAATTGAATAATTAAAAAAAATTTAATATTCTTGAAACACACACACACAAACCATGCATATTCTGACAGAAAATACATGCTAATGTGTTCGGAGAGAAAACTGTGAGACCAGATTGAAATTATTATAAAGAAGAAGCTTTTCCTTGTATAAAATATGACCAATCCCTAGAACTATTAAAAATAAATTAGTCGATATCAAATCCGCACACACACAAAGGCTTCTGTTAAAACTGTAGACATCAATTCGGAAATTCGACCTCTTTAAATCAAAAGCAATTAAAGAAATCAACACATTTGAACTGACAACATTGAAATATCTCAATCAAATCGAGGTAAAAGACTTTTTCCTGTAAGAAATTCTAGGTAACTTTTACGTAAATTAAATTCTGACTGGGTTTCATGCTTTTAGACTATCAAAATAAATTCTTTCATAAAAATATATTTTTGAAAAAAAACAACAACAATATGTTACATCATTTACTAGTGCCTTTTATTAATAAAAATTTGTTAAGGTATCGCATAAAACATTTAGAAAACGGACTTATAGATCTCTTCCTATGGGTACCCCTTATGAATGGTAACAGTAATTGTGTTGCGTTTTCCAGAGAGGATGGCTTTAAATACAGTAGGATAAATGAATTAAATATCAGAATAGCCCCATTTAAAGTCTCTAAAAATCTTTTTTTTTCTGTAATAATTCTGAAATTTACTATAAAAATTCTTAGTTATTGTCAGCGTTTTTTAAAAATAATTTGAAATCAAATCGATATTTACTCGAGTGACGACATTACAGTGGACACGAAAAAAATACGTGCTATTAGTTATTAATATATTCAAATGTGCATTTCTATACCTTTTGCAAACATTACATTTTCCTTTTGGATCTAAAAAAGGCATTGGCGGGCTTTCTGAATTAGATTCTACATTCATGAAAAAAATACATATCGCATTCGTCTCTTATTTCACAAAACATTTTCTTAGAATTCCAAATCTATTTTGAAAATTCCACGAACTGTTTTGAGCTACATTATTCCTCTTTTTGAAGGAAAAAACATCCTTGTTCCATTTTTATTTTTTATTTCAATCTGGAAAATGTACTCTTCGGTTACTTTTCCCAAAGAATCTGAATGGAAATGCGCCATCCATTTCTCAATTTAAAAGTTTTGTATCTAATCTCCGTGCCTGTATCCGAATATGTACGGCGGTTGGTTGTTTTCAATGCAGTATCGAAAAAAGGGAAATCACTGGTCCAGGAAAAACTAGGAAGCATCCAATGTCTATGCCCCTCTCCCCCCCCCGTTCCATCCTTTCTTATATAACTATGAATGTATTCATAAAAAATAAGATGTTGCCCCCTAGGTATATAGAAATTTAGTTTATCCATGACATTGTATCGGCGATCTCGGACTCCATGCGTTTCAATGTCTTTTTCGTATTGCTTTTATATGTATGTATCTAAATTCATAAAAAAAGAGAGTAAAACAGATTTCTTTTTTACAGAAAAATCTTTCGCTTCTCAAAAAAAGAGCGAAATCTGAAAAGAGAATTCCCAAACGGATGTTTTTTGGGGGCAGCCTATAACCATATTCGTGGCCTAAAGTCTGACCACATAATACATTTAATGCACTTTTTATCGTTCTCATCGATCCTTTCTTTAAAATGCGAAAGGCCCTCGTTGCATTTTTGTGTGGTTCAGTATTCCTTTTTATAGACGTTGTGCACACTGCGTTTTTACCATGATGAGCAGCTGGTGGCCAATATTTTATTTACCGTTTCCTTGTAGAACCGCAGCTTCTTCTTCGCTGGCCGTCCATAATACATTAGAAAAATACCGCCGTGTTTTCATTCTTGTTATATTATGTAGCCGGACGTGCATTCGCTTTGATATATTCCTCGGAATAAAATCAGTTTGCTTCCGAAAATTCCCTTCCTTCCCATTTTATTTCATTTTTATGCTCGTTTCTCCGACTGGTTTATTTCTTGCTGCGGTTTCTCTATATTTGTATTTAGTTTTGAGTGCGCCTGAATTTATTTCTTTATTCCACCATCTCTTCCCCTTCCTCATTCTTTTTGCAATACAAATGGATATTACAATGGTACTCTCGTGAAAGAAAAGGATGATATGAGGAAAGTTTCTTTTATTATTTCCCTTGGCTTTACTTTGGAAATTTTAGTTATGGAAAACAAAAGGAACATTTATTTCCTCCTACTATCCTCCATCACATCTCGTTTTGTTTTAAAGCTGCATAAATATTGAGGCCTAGGAAATTTACAAACCAGAAATGCAGTAGCATCGAACATTTTTTGATGGCTCATATATTGCGAGATCTTGGCATCACTTTGTGTAATATTTTGAGTGCATAAGATATACAACACAGAATACACATTTAACTTGTAACGAAATTTGTTTTTCTGTGAATCTATCATAGGCTTAATGTTAGAGAAAACATCTTCGAATGCCTTATCAGAAATGTTGACAACATAACTTATTGCATCGAATAATAATAGCCATTTTGACTTATATTTGTTGCATACCTATTGATTTAAAGCTTTGGTTGAAATGAAAATTTCGAATAAATTTTTCAGACAAATAATACATATACCAATGCAACCGTAGTTTTTCATTGGCATATTTAACCAGCTTAGAAACTGAATTAGGAGACAGAATAAATATTGTTAGACATTAACTTCTGTTGATGTATATCCATCTACGCCGCCTATAAGCGAATAAAAAAAAACGACGCCCGTTAGATATAAATCAAGTGGCATTATACCTGAATAACCGTCATCCGAAGCCGTTAGGTCTATTTCTTTTTGATGCCTCAAATAGTCCAAGTGGTCAGATCACTGCTTAAGCAATTAGATCCATCCATTATTTGTTTCGTGTCGCTTTAATACCGAATAACAACGATGGCCCGGGAGAATAAATTTTCCTTTTTCCATCTCTGGCTACCTACTTTTTATTATTTTTATATTTTACTATCCCTTCATGTTTTCTGCCCAAATTTGTTGTTTTCCGGGTTTTGGTGGCGCCTAGTACTGCGAAACGCAAAAATCCAATCGCCTCCCGGCTTTCAAACAAACGCTATCTCATTATGAATCCGAAGATTTTTTAGTGTTATTATTATTCTCTCTCTCTCCGCTCTTTCCTTTATACGCGCTTGCTTACTCAATTTTTTTCTTTCGCTCCCTTCTCATTCTGTTTAGCGTCCTCCGTTCTCACACGGTTTTCGGACCCCCCCCCTCTTTTTTACCCCTCCTTCATCACCGCCACCAATCTATTTCGAGGTTCTTCGCTGTAGAATTATTGATTGACCTCCAAGCGCCCAGTGTCCGGTACAAACGATGACGTTCTTCGCTTTTGCAGTGGACAGCAGATCGCCTCTGGGTAAAGTTCTCTCATCCACCTACACCTTCTCAATTCTCTCTCTCTCTCTTTTTTCCTATTCCCTTCCCCGTCCTCTCTGTCATCCTGACCTTACAACGCATTTCTCTAGTGCATTTTTTCTTCTCTTCTTCACCTTTAAGTTCCCTCTGTCGCGTTAGGCTTCCCTTGGGTCTCTTATCCGCACTTCTTTTCAATCTTTCCTTCCTACGAATGATGTTTTTCATCGTTCTTCATCGGACGCGCATCTATTTAACTCTCCTGTCGAAAACTAGATGAAACCTCCAATTCATTTTTGGGAGCATGTCTTATTTAGTTACAGCCTTAAGGC
Source organism: Trichonephila clavata (assembly GCA_019973975.1). NCBI lineage: Eukaryota > Metazoa > Arthropoda > Arachnida > Araneae > Nephilidae > Trichonephila > Trichonephila clavata. The sequence continues at coordinate 18,076 of BMAO01036839.1, forward strand.
TTAGGATTTTATTTATTTCCGTTTGAATTAAGTTTCTGATTTCCTGCAAATGTTAGTATAGATTTTGACACCGAAGAAATATTTTTTAGCAATTTAAATATTCCGTTTGTTCATTGTACAGTTTAACCCGATTAAATCTTGCAAGATCTACGGCTATAATCAAAGATTGTCATGTTTGTGCCCCTCTGTTCAGTTGTATTTTTAAAATCAGGTGAATTTCTACAAAAATAATAAGTGGTAATTCAAAAACTGCCTCAAAAGGTGATTACATCTTGTTAATTTCTCAGAAATCACTATAATTTAAAATCTTTTATTGAATTTTCTCCTCTCTTTCGGATATATATATAACTGTATTCCTTTCTATCATAACGTCTAATTCTACGCGTGATTTTGAGGAATTTTATAATAATTTTCAAAAATATACTTAAAAAAATTAGTTATGTTTACTGATTAATTATGTTTATCAAAGAAAAGTATTCAAATACTTAGATTTTAAAAGAGAAAACTTTGCATGTTTTAAATTTTTTGTTGTTTTTTTATTAAATTGAATTTTTAAATTTTATCTTAAAACTTCATTCTTTTTTCTTCTCTTGTATAAATATATTTGACTTGATGCAATAGCAAAAACTCTTAATAAAAAAAAATAAATAAATAAATAAATAAAAAAAACTTGAAACACACAATAGAGTTTTTTACATTCAATGTAAAAGAAAAAATTCTATTTGTCCTTCAATGCTCTAAGTTTAACTCCTCCAATATTTAGTTTGAAAAAACACATTTTCTGACTTTACTCGGAAGAAGATTCAAGAACCCGAGTAAAAGTTCAATTTAAAATCTATTTCACGTTTAAATGCAATTTCCATCCATATTGGCAATTTTATTGCACTTTTAAAAATAGGTTTTGTGCTGTCCATTTTCAGCCGGGAATTTATTTTATTTTCAGTAGAGACTGTATCCGTGGCCGAAATCTGCCGGAAAACCTTTCCTTCCATATTCAAAACTAAGTTAAGGGTGAACAATTGTTCTGTTCCGGTTGTTTGAAATGTCGTGGATTGCAAAAATTGCATTCCAACTCCGTTTATTCGCCTCTTATGCGGAAAAAAAGATATGGAACAACCTAAGCGAGTTCTTTTGATTTGGATCTGTTGTGTCGTTTAGCCCAGGAACGTCATTTTCGGGACATTTCCCGAACAACAAAGTCAATTTAGGCGAATCTGCCAGGTACTTCTGGGGAGGGGGAAGAGATTTCATCTCTCCTTCCATCGTTCTTCTCAGAAAAGGGGGGGGGAGAATGACCAACGTCCACTGATTTTAGTCAATACGATTTGCGTAGAAGAATGTTTTAGTCATTCAGTTGATTGAAAAATTATATATAGAAAACATTTTCTGTCATTCCGTTTCGTGTCGATACCACTTCCATTCTTATTTATTTAGTGCAGCTATGGCTTCGCGAAATGAAAGGAATGGTCGTTCTTTTGTTTCTTTTAGCTTATTTCCAAACATCCGCTGTGGAAATTTCATTCCGAGTCCTTTATATTTCTTTTTGTGGGAATAAGAAATGTTTTTTAAAGGCTTCCTTGCTCTTTAAAATTGAAAGATGCCCTCCCCTTCCGTGCAATGCTTCAATGTTCGAGAATATATATATTTTTTTATATGTTTTGGATCTAAACATTCCTCCTTCGCCTGTTTCGTGCAATTTTGCGAGGTATTCAAGCCTCCAAATCAAAAAAGCATTTTCTTTCTTTTGCGCTGCTTGAACTTTTATTGAAAAACGGTCAGAAAAATTTCTCCTTTGAAATGTTCATCTCTACCCTCTTTTTATTCCCACTTGCAGATGTATTCGGGAAATTTGCCGTTTCAGAATGATATTTGTGTCTTTTATACATTCCCCCCTCCCCCTAGATTCTTGAAGAAATTTAGCTTACTCTTTCATAGCTATTCGAAGCTGAAGTATTTTACTCTTTTCCCTCCTCTTTCTCGGCGCCAAATTTTTATTTTTGGTGATTTATTCGTTTTGAAATGCTTTTCAGGCTTTTGAAGACTTGTAAAATATTACCCATGTTATTAAAGTTCCTTTCTTCTTCGTATGTTTATACAAAAATGTAGTTTTCCTAGCTGTTTCATAACGTAAGTTTTACTGAAAGTCATAGAATTTTGACTTTCATTTTGGAAAACGTTTCATATATATATATATATAATTCAATGTGTGATATTAATATCGCAACTGGCAATACGTTTTCTTTGCTATTCAGCACTTTTTTTCAATATGATGCATTTTATGCTTAAAATATGCATTTTATTGACATATTGAATAAAATGAGATTTGTTCAGTTTGTATTAGTAAGTGTGGAAAGCAAAAGAAAAAAAAAAATCATGTTTTGATTTTGTACCTGTAGCAGAAAGTTCTTTTTAATTTGATATTTCTTTACGTAATTATATTCTAAAGCAACAAACATTTATTTAAAGAATTTTTTGGGGTGGGGAGAGGGGGTGTATTTTTAGAGCATCTGTAAAATATATTTTTCAAGCAAAAGACTCACTGGTAATTTTTTGTCACAAATGTACTGATCAGAATTAGTACACAACTTTAAATTTATATAATGTTAGCGGGTACTATAGAAACTAAATTTACTATTGAACACTTTTTTATCGTATTAACTTTTCAAATAAGTTTTTTTATTTAAATTTGAGCTTTGGTGTATATTTTGGCAACCGCATTTTTCATTATAATTACATAACTATTTATTAATGCGACATCAAAACATTATCCTAGTAACAAAATATTCAAAATACATTGGTTTAAAATTTTTTAATAAAATGTATTTTTGGTATTCCCTGTCTCTGTCGTAGAGGTTTTTTTAATGAACAAACGATATTTTCAAAGTGATTAGACGATCTTATTATTAAAAAAGCATTTACTGTAAATTTTTAAAATGTATTTCCTTAAATTAAAATGTGTGCCAATTTTCCTTAGCATGTAATATTATTAGTGAACGAATTTCAATATAATTAATTCTACCCTTTCTTAAGAAATTTATTTAATTCTGTTAACTTAAGTGTGAAAGTATTGATTAGGTCAGGGGTGGGCAATTGTTTTGACTCGAGGGTAGCAATGCCGGATGCTAAAGGGCTGCACCTTTATAACATGATTACACTCATTTCTTTGCTTATTTTCCATCTTCGAAAAGGTATTAACTGTTCCATAAAAATCAATAAATATAAGTTAATCAAAATAGTGGTAGTTTTATTCAATTTATTTATTTTGTTAATTTCCCACCGTCTACAGCTGCAAGCTCAATTAATTTTGAAATCAGTTTAATGAAACAAATGTACCTTATCACACTTTTCTACGTTTTTTTTAAAATCAGGAGTGGGGCTGCTTATTGAAATTCTCTTCACATCCTGCTTGTTTATATCAGCCAACTTGCATCTATATTTACTCTTGTTGACTTCCATGCTAGAAAAAACTTTGCTCACAAATATAACTTATCTCAGTGGCGTAACAGCCCATGAAGCCAAGGCCTACTGTGCCCAACTCAGTATACGTGACCTTGGGCTCTGAGGTGCATGAGCAGATATTCCAGTCAGGTGGTCAGTCGGACGCGAAACCCCCAATGTTTCCCAGGCAAGCTTGGTTTTTCGACCACCCATTTTATCGACCCACTGAAGGGATGATAAGCTAAGTCAACCTTGCACATCCTGCGGTTTGAATCTCGCTTCTGTGGTGTGGAAGCGCGATGCACTAACCACTCAGCCTCTGGACTGCTCACAAATATATGTCGACCCAAATTTAAGGAACATTTTCTATCTGTTTGGTTTTCTGACTGTGTATCTTGGCGGGCTGCTAAAACTCTTTGTAGGGTGCTATTTGCCAACCCCTGGAATAGGTGTATTGAAGAACATGTGTTAGCTTATTGAAATTTAAAAATCACTTGAATTGGTTTTAACAACGCAGTAGCATTGTTAAAGAACGATTTATCTTTCCCTTTAAGCTTTAAAAAAAAAGGATATTTTTTTAAAAAAACATCTTACTGCTTTACAGACTTTCGTCATTACCGTAACAACATATATTATTATGTTCAATTTCAAATAATTATGTATGGTAAAAAATAGCAATAATAATGATGAAAAAAAGCAACTGTAATTTTGACTCCTTCGAAGTGAAACGAGAAAGAAAAAGAAAAGGAATTCGAAGATGAAGTGCGCTAAGAAGGACGAACCAAAGTGAAAGAGAGGCAACGGACGCGGGCACACATGGTAATCTCTAAAAGTGGCCCCGATGATGAAGAAAACAACACATGCGTTCCGTAGCACAATATTTCAGAGTGGCCATATTCCGGCGCGGAATGGGCCATAAAGCACGTGACCTGTCGGCGAACGAACCGGCCGTAAACTCCACCACGTGCTATCTCGCACAATGGAGCCCCATGGCATGTCGGGATTGGATAGATCCTTAGCAGCTCCCTCCCCTCCACACTCGCGAGCTTTATTTTACCTCTCTCTCCTTCATCCTCCTCCACTTCTTCCTTTTCTTGCTCCTCTCCTTTCCTCCTAGTCGCTGACAGAAAGGGGTTGATTTGGATTTTCTTATCCCCTTTTGTTTGTTTATTGGTCCTCTCCTTTTCTCGACAACTGTTACTCCCGTTCGGAATGTGCTCGCGCATCTTGTCCCATCCAATCTGCATGGATGCCGGCTTTCCCAATGGATGCAAGCGACGGCCAATGGAATCTTTAAACCTCGGTTTTCATGGAAGAAATTTCCATTCTCCGGCTTCGAGATAATATTCATGGAATTCTCTTTCCTGGAAATATTGAAGCGGAAACCTATAAGATTTGTTTTTCTCTCTTCGTTACTCTGTTAATAGTGTAGTAAAAATCGATTAAGTCGATTTTTTAAAAAAATTTCTATTTATTTAATACATTTTTCATTAAAATATAAATACTCATAAAAGGAATGAAAGTTCATGCATAAGTTTGTTTATAAATAAACATTGCTAAGCTTTCTTCATTTAAGGGAGAAATTCTTTTTATTATTATTCTTATTCTTATTTTGCTTAAATTTAAAATAGTAAACTCTTTTCGTTAGGGATAGTATTTGATTTTTTTGTATTTCAATCGAATACAAAACGTAGAATTTTATACAAAGCCTTTAAATTATTTATCTGATTAAAACCAAAATATAGTGCTAATTATAACAATATAATATATACAAAAGTTTATATTTCTTCTTCTTTTTATACAGTTGTATCGTTGCCTACAATTCTTGTAATTGCCAGTTAATTTACAAATACCTATTTTAGACATAGCGGGGCGTTTTTTGTCAAAAAAAAAACAAATGGATGAGAAAATTTCGAAATATAATAAAACGTAATTGAATATTGCCAATCAATATTCATCGAATTATTTATATTCAATTTTTTTTATTTTTTTCAAATCAAGATTTTTAAATATTTAATAATTTGTTAATCTTCCTCCTTCCTCAGGGGCTCGACAGCCCATGGTGGACCTTGACCTTCTCAAGAAGCCTTTTCCCGGCCAGTCTTCTTCCTGTTAGTGTTCTCCAATTTTTAGTTCTCAAAACTAGGAGATCTTTTTCTAGGCCATCAATCCTTCTAAGATTTGGTCTGCTCTTTCTAATTTTTAAATCTTCGGTAGATTTTTTTTTTCTGTTTTTCTTTTTGTTGTTCAAGTTTTTAAAAAAAAAAAATCAAGAACTTCAGAATTGGTCGATTGTATTTCCGCTCATTTTGTTCAATTTTACTTATTTATTTCTAGTTAAATAGTCATACAATTTTTAGTTGTATGTAAACGAGCTAATAGTTGAAAATTTTTGTATAAGTTGGGCAAAAAACTTACTCCTGAATTCTATGATGGTTTCTTCGGTTGTTTTGTTCTATCCGATTTGTTCTCTTTTGTATTAGTTGATCACTTCTTTAATAACATTTTATCAAGAATAAAAAAATAAGAAAACCAGTTTTTTTATTCCTCATTTCTTTATTTTTAACATCCTCATCCGTACTATAGTGGAATTTTTTTTATGGTATTAAAGTAATATCAATTGCAAAGTCTTTACAACCCTGTCTTATTGCCTATGGTTTGAGTTTGTAGCGAACATAAATGGGTTCCTTCCCTCCATCTGGACAAGAACCGAAATGAATAACAAAACGCAAAAGCAGGAATCAACTTCTTTTAGGTCGTTCTTGTTTGAGAAATAAAAATAAGCTTCCTACGGCAGTGTATCTACTATTTTGTTTTTGTTTCCTATTATTAGGTCTTTTTATTCCTTTGTTTTATTCCTCGCTCTTTTTAAGCCGGGGAGGTACGAATAACAATCAAACTAGCGATATAAAAGGGAAGTTAAGGAAAATGGTCAGCGACTGCAATTGATTCAGTCTGTAGTTTATCAGGATGCGTGTTTTATTCTGCCAGGGCAGTTTAGCATCCAACCTTGCTCCTGCCCAACTCCCGTACCTCCGTCGACTACTAGTTTAGCCCCCACTATCAGCGCCATTATCCATCGAAAGCCCCCCTCTCTTTTCCATACTCCCCCAATACAATCGATTTTTACCAGAAGGGGGGGGGGATTTTGCTTTGGGAGACCCAGCGGTAGGGGGAAGTGCAGCTTTGGAGAGTTCCTTCCACGACTGGCCTTAAGGTTGAGGGGGACGCTTTTGGTAAGGGGGAGTGCGCTGGGAAGGTCCAAGATGGCCAAGAGCAGCCACCCGGAATGCATCTCGTTCCTCATGCATTGGAATGACCGTCTCCATAGCAACTAAGTCCGTGGTCAGCGCCGGGGTACATCATCATTAGGGGCGCGGACACAGCTCCCCCCTTCCCCGTTTCGTTTAGCTCCCTCCATCCCTTTCGCGTAGACCAAGCCTCGCTTCTTTTCGTAAGCACCCGCGTCTTTTGGAAAGGGGAAGTACTTTTCGTATTTTCTTTCGGTGTACGTCCCCCCCCCCTTCTCTTTCTCTCGTTTTTAATCATATTGATATTAAATTTTAATGAGGATTCGTTATGTTTTCACATTGAGTAAATATATTTACGTATCCAAAATGAACACTGTCAAATATCTCGATTTTCACTATAAATTCTTTTTCTTGCCATAATTTTAGAAGAGTTATGTCATAAGAAGTTTTAATTATTTTACTACCGAAGTATTCCGAGTTCATTCTTTCTGTACTAAAGATTGCTAGTTTTTTTTATTCAAGATATTCACTATTTTCCGTTAGCTTCGACCTTATATGTGGTTGAATTGCAGAGAATAACGTTCTTTTTTAATTGAATTTTTATGTATTAATATACATAGTGAAAATACATTTCTTTGGCTAATTTTGAATTTGTTACAATATAATTTGATTAAGGAACTGATTTTTCGTGAAAATTCATTCAGGTATTGATGTTTCAATAGCATTCATAGTCGGTATATTTAATTTTATAACGGAAAGTTTTACATTTATATGCAAGAAATTTACTTCAGAGTTGTGAAGTTTTTTCAGTTTTAAAAAAGAAAATCTAAAAGTGTTTTTAATTAAGCTATTAATACGTTAAGAAAGTCCCTTTGTATAATATTGGGAATAATTAATGGAATGAAGAGATAAATAAAGATGTATATTTAATAGAATTTACATAGGGGTGACACATTTTTTTATACATAACGTTGATTCACTTAAAGTTGCGAATGTATTTTTTACACTGATTAAATTGGTTCAGTTTTTTATTTAATAACTTTTCCTGTAAACTTTAACATTCTTTTCTTTTCGTTTGTATTTCTTTTGGAAAAAGATTTCTTCGTACCTTGCATATACATAAAAAAAAAATAGAAAACAATAATTTTTTTAAGCATTTTTTGAGAAGAAAAACTTAGAAAAACGAAGCACGAAACTTTTGAAATGCATTTTATATATATATTTTTTGTCTTGAATCAAGCACCTATTTTGGAAGCATTACCGGCTGTTTCCTTTTCCCCCTTCCTTTTAAAATTTTCCGGACAAGAATTTTCTGTATCATGACGTTAGAATCACCTCTTATCCGGACAGATGATATGAGAAACCCCAATTTCCCCTAACCTTTGAAACCGTTGTGGACTCTCACCCTCTCACCACCTAATTCCTTTCTCTTTCTCTTCAAAAGGAGGGGAGGGTAGAGATGGAGCAAAAAGTAAAGAACTGTAAACTGTAGGCTTTTTAAAAACAAGGTAAGGTACTACATAGGAGTACGGTTTTAAGAGTGGGAGACGATTGGCTCACGCTTTATTTTCCTGTTCGGTTTTTAAAATAAAACTTTAAAAAGGGGGGGAGGTGAATTGAAACTACAATATTTTCAACTGCGTTTATGGGTTCAACAGTAAAACAACTGTCAATCCGGTAAAGAGAGTACGGTACATTTTTTATCCCGTCTGTGTTTTATCCAACTTTTATTCTTCATTTCGTAAGATAACAGGAGTAAAGAGCGATCTAAATCTTGATTTGCTGTGTGAAAAGGGTTCCACCCTCCTTCCGCCGCATCAGCCAACCACGGACCGTCTGCCCGTTTTTTAAACCCTATCCTTTGCCTGAGAGGGCTGGATTTTGCATGCGCGTGTCGCGTCCTGCATTTGCATTTCTGACGCACGAGGAGGAGAATCAGGTGGGAAAACTCGTCGTCTTAGCAACCGGAATTATTGATTAGAACTTCCCAAGTAGCGCCGCGTCATTCAGTATAATCAAGGGGAGGGGGGTTATTCCCAGCTCATTCCCTCCTCCCCCGTGCATTTCTTTTTTAATTTTATTTTCGTACCACCGAACTCAAATTGACTCTAGATTCTCTGGCGCTTCTCATTGGTCACTTCTCCTCTTTCTCGGAATTCAACCACACTCTTCTGCCAGCACATGTCGATGTTGACCAAAAGGAAGGCCAGTCCCTATCATTCTCTTTTTCGGCGAATTTCAAAAGGGACGTCAGAAAACTCCCTCTTCCACTATCTGGGCAGTACAGAGGGAACTTCTCTCTCCTTGGGTGTGTTATTCCAGGCATCTCCTTTTTCAGGAGTCTTTTCATAAATTTTTTAAAATTTTTTTTATTATTATTATCATAAAATACTTTTTTTTTTTTGCTTTGTTTTGAGGTACGCGCGGGACTTAGTTCGCCTTCCGTACGTTTGAAGAGTCAATTCAAATTTTCGGATATATAAAAAAATCGATTTTTTTTTTTTTTTTTTTGTAATTGTCCAACACGTGGATTACAAGAGAACAAGAAAAAAAAAATATTTTTGTTTGTCAATTCCTACTTAGGAAATTTTTTGTTTTTGATACTGTTTTTAGTTCTTACAGTTTATATATAAATATGACAGAATCACAATATTAAGTGACAAAATAAAAAGCTATTTTTCTTCTTCTTATATATAGAGAGAGAGTTGGACTATTTTTCTTTGTTTGCTTCTATTTATTCATTAATTAAGTTTAATTATTCAAATAAAATAGTTTAGTAAAAAGAAATCGCATTCTCAGAAATTAGGTCATTCCAGATGGGAATCGAACCCATGACCTTTGGATTAGAAGTCCAACGCGATATCCAATGTGCTACAGGGATACAACGAACGATTTTCCTTTCTACATGCTGTTAAACTATTATTTTTGTTTGTTACTATTTATTCATTTTTTAATTTAATTAATGAATTAATATTTGAAAAAACTGTATTAACATCAAGTGTCATCCTCTACAAGTTAAAAAAAATGTCTTGAACTTGAATGGATGAATAGAAAGTACTTTACTAACGATTGAAAATTTGAACAAGATATATATATGTAGTCGACTCTCGATAATTCGAAGTTCGAGGGACCAATGAAAAACTTCGAATTATCAAGAGTTCGACTTATCAAGAGGATAGAAAAAATTCCCAAAATACACGAAGAGAAATTTTTTTTCTAACACATTTAAATTTGAAACTATGTAATTTATTTTAAAATGTTTTTAAAAAGTCCATATTGTACAGCATAAATAATTTACAGAAGTTAAAAGTCCTGTTTTAAAAGAATGCATTCTCTCTTATATACAATTCTACGCATCTCTTCTTCATAATAGCGGGCAATCCTTTCTGAACACATGTGTAGTAAAGCCACGTGTTAAACGAAAGAAATGGACTACTGACAAAAGGTGCGTTTGTTCTATTAAAGGTCCACTTAAAGGAATGAAAACAATAAATTGTCTTTTCGCCTGAGGAATCGGAAAACACTAAGAAGGGGTAGCAGACAGATGGTCATCAAAGGGGCTACATTACAGGGGAAACACGCAGAGACAACACAACGCAAAACTTGTAAGCTCCAACCTGTTTATTACAGGACTACAGATGACAGTGAGTGTTCGAATTATAGCGTGTTGTAGTCTGGTTAGCTACAGATTTTATTTCGAAATATTGAGTGTGTGTACCAAAACGTTCGAAATATCAAGAGTTTTTCTAGGGACTGAACACATGCTTCGAATTATCGAGAGGTTCGTATTATCGAAGGTTTGAATTATCGAGAGTCGACTATATATATATATATAATATATATATATATATATATATATATATATATATATATTATAGGGAGAGGATGAACTAATAGTAGGAATTAAAAAAGATGGGTTGGGAAATTTTCTGCTAGAAGCACATGGGTGATAAACTTTGCACAGACAAAAAAATTGTCAAAAGGAATGTTCATTTTGCTTACAAAACCGATGTATTACTGAAAAAAGAAACTTTGTGCCAGTTTAATTTTACTTTTGTCTATCTTGATTGAGACTTGAATGCATCTATATATTTTAAAATAAAATTAATTTTTAACCATTTTTCTATGTTTTTTTTAAATAGTTAGTATAATAGGTATTTTTTAAGGTATCTGACTACGTTCGAAACGTAATTATTAAAAAGCTTAGAAATGAATATTTTTTTTTTATATTTAGTATCACCTGAATTAGAATATACACATAAAATTATTTTTAAAAAATATTATTAAAAGAAAAAATTATTTAAATGCAATTTTTTAGCACAAACACTTAAAAAAAAAATTTAGAAAGAATGACATATATTCAAAAAATTCTCCGTTTATGGAAAAGGCTTTAATAAGAATAATATTTTGCCTATATAATAACTAAGATTTCTATACTGACCCTGAACTAGAACTTTTGAAATATATTATTTAGAAGTGGATTCTCTCTCTCTCTCATTCCTATTATATTACAACAGAATAGAGAAATTTTAACTAAAAAAACACCAGTTATTATTTTAATTGAGCGTAACTTTGAAAATATTTGGAATTTTTCAAAAATCTTAGTTCAAACTCTGTAGAGAAGTCATATCTATAAGTAAGCAAAATTATTATTTTAGAAGCATTTTCTCTCAATTTTTTTAAAAATATGTCATTCTTTCTTCCTTTTTTTGCCAAAAAAAGCATTTAAGTAATTTTTATTGTAGCACTATTTTCAAGACAATTTTATATGTTTAATCTAATTTAGGTGACATTAAATATATATAAAAAATTATTTATACACATTTTTAAAATCATGGTTTGGAACTTAGTCGGATACTTTAAATAAACTTGATATGTAATTTTTTTAAACAAGCTGTTGTACAAACTTTTACACTTTATTATTTGATATATCTTTTTTTTTCCTTTTTAATGCGACTAAAAAAAAATCATAATATGTATTGCTAATTTTGCAAATATTTATTAATTATTCGAAACAATTTAAAAATACATTCGTTAAGTGATATGATCATCCTCATTGGCTTATATAATTTTTATTTCACTCGAAGTTTCATGAAACCAGCGTTAACACATAGATTATCATCTCGAATCTCGTGAAAAAGAAAAAAAGTTTAAGTTTTTTTTGGTTTTAGATAAGACGCGTCGAAAGGTATAATAGAACATTTGTTCGTAAAAGGGAACTGAATCACAAATGGTGCATTATGGAATATTGAAGAGGGAGGAAAGCTTAAATAATATCGTCCTCGTCACTTGAACGTGATTAAAAGTTACGAAGTATACCAGTCGTTGCTTCCAGATAGATGTTATTCAAACTAAATCTTAAAATTTCGTAAGTGTTCTCACTGTTTATTTATTTTGTGTAAAATTTGTTTTAATAAGCCCTACTGAGGACAAATATTAACTTTTTAAATAAATTTTGAATTTAATGCAATAAATAATTTTTTTCATACAAATGCGTTATGTTGAGAAAAACGTTATTTTTCATTTTGAATTTTGAGGTTGGTAGAGACTTATCACCAGGAAAGTTTGTAAATAGGTATTGGAATCAAGTTTCGAATATTTTTACTTTATGCTCAAAAATGATATTTAGAAGCGTTGAAAATTTAATAAATAAATAAGAACTACATTTCAGAGATAGGTGCCATCTGTCATAATACTGTATTTAAAGATAGGATTTTAAAAATATCTGCAGAATTATTATAAGTTGAAATTTTTACAAAATTCCTATTTGTAGAAAAAATAACTCTATAGCTTATGCATTAATTTCTCCTGGAGAAGTTGGCCTCCTCCTAAAACCACCAACATAGTGTTTTAACAGCTATTTCTCTTCACTGCTTGTGTGCATCTGTAAACACATAAGTGTAATTTACTACAATTTTTTCCCTGCGACTGTAGAAAGGGATAATTCTCATTCTTTTGTTGCTTAAGAGGATAGGTCATTCAATTCTCTTTCCAGTGTCATAAATACCGTAAAATCCGGCAGATAACGTATATTTTAAACACAAAAAATAAGATCGAAATTCACGGGTACGCCTTATACACCCAGTACAAAAATGAGACCTTTAAAAATAAAAATAGTTTTGAGCATAGAAAAATATTATACTTCTTTATATATCGAAATACTGTTTATTTAAAAAAAAATGACACTCTTCGTGAATTTCAAGGGCTGTAGCTCCAGAAGTATACTATTTTTTTTCAAAAGCTTGGAATAATACCTCGAATAAATGTCTTCAAAACATAAGAGCATTGCGCACGTACATTTCAGGTTCCATCCTAAAAAAAGGGGGTGGGTGGGTTATACGGCTAATATACCTAAAAATTAAAAATTGCAGCTTGAAAGTATAGGTGCGCGTTATACGGCGGTGCGATTTATAATCAGATTTTACGGTACGTAAATAAATGCTGCTATGTTAGCTTCTTAACCATTTCTCTTGCCACGACTACAACATTTCAAACAACATCAAAATCATTACATACACACGCACACACATATATAAACGCATTGTACTGTGCGAAATACAGCAAAATTCAGCTTGCATGCACAGTAGAGAATACGTTTTGGATTTTTAAGGAACAAAAGTAAGACCGCGAAAGTCAGGGTAAAGTTTGGCGATGCAAACCTAATATCTGTGATAAATGAACACCAAATTGTCAGTTAAAACTTAAAAAGAAAAATCAATTGAAGTATTTTAACAATAGTTGAACGAGAGAGATTTTGTAGGGATAAAAAAAAATTCAAATTCTTGTGAAACATTTCACTTTTAAGAATAAAATATTTGTTTTTATATGATCTGCTCATTATTCACCTCCGATTTCACGACAGTGGTTGCAGGTTCAACATGTTGCTACTTGATTCATTTGGGTCGCCGGTCTAATGGAAACTCTCCCCTTATGCTCCCTTTAAAACATGAGTTTTTTAGAACATATGTTTACAAATGCTTTCTTTCAGGATTTTCTCTAATTTGCTTTAAAAAAAATTAATCACCTGAATTCATTGAGCTAGGACATTTCTTATGCTTATTTAAATTTCTTTCCCGTGTTTAGATCTGTTAACAGTTTACATCGTAAATCTTAAAACAATAAAAACCATGATCATGATTTTAGAAACCTAAAGAAAAGTAAAATTAGATTTACTCAAGTGTTCTAAAAAGGAACTGGGCACTAGTTCCTGGATTTTGACTTTGGTTAGTGAGAAGGGGATCGATCCCCTGTGTGGATTTATATGATTGAATTACCATTTGAATATAAGCTTATTTCATCTTGAAAATACTTTTAAAAACATTCAAACATATATTGCATCCTTTTTTGTGTGTGTTTTGATGTTTTATAGGTTTTTATTTTTATTTTCAGTATCAATAAGGTTAATAGAAGCACTGAATATTTCATATCAATTGCAATGATTGATAAATATCGTGAAAGTCATCGTTTCTAAAATCAGAAATAATGAATTAAACACAAAATAATTTACTATATTCCATTCGTTTAAAATCAGTTTTCTGTTACTATGCAAAAAGATAAATGTTACATATATTGATAAAATATCAATGAAAGAGCATTTTGTGTTTGCATATTTTAGTTTATTCTATCATTATAAATGGGATGAAAAATTTGTTTTAAAATAATTAGAGTTTAAAGTGAAATTCAATTAAATCTTTTTTTCTCCAATTCAGAAAATGTTATTTGATTCGAGAAAGATTCCCCGGCCTTTTGTTTGTAAGGTACTGCAGTACAAAAATTCATGGGCTGAATTAAAAGTGGGGGGAGTTGCGTGTTGAATACGAAACCAGTAAGAAGACGATTTTCGATTGCTCAAAAACTGAGAGGCACGGCAACCCTTCCGTCTCTTCAAAGATGAGAGCCAATAGGAGTTCAGCAAATCTTGCTTCACTCGACCTGTTTTTTTCATTTCGAACTTTAATCACGTTTGAAATGGAATGTAAATGATGGCGCATGTGTGTCACTTCTTTATTTTTCCAAGCTAAGACATTGTACTTTTGGATTTTTAAAGATTCTGAAAACTTTGAATTTAACTATTATTAATCATTCTGCATCATTGAAATAGTGGTATGAAATCTTTATTTTAAATTAATCAACAAATCATACATTTTGATTCGAATAATAATTTTTAAATTTCATATTCGTGTAGAAATAAATCGCTTGGTTATGAAATCTTTAAATGATTTGCTTTAAAAGAGAGTTGTTGTAGAGAAAGTCACAAAATAATATAAATTTTTGCAGCTATACCAGTGATTTTTAAACTGTAGTCCGCTGACCTCTTGGAATCCGCGGAATCTCTCATGTAACGCTGAAATTTCCCTCTTTTACAGATTCTAAAATGGTTCGTGAAAAAATTGAAAGATGTGCCAGTCAAGATTATATCACTGAATTCTCCCCAACGAAAAAACTCTACTAGAACAAATATTTTGATCAGGAATATTAAGTCGGGGAGGGATGTTCAAATTCTTGGGGGTCCACGATGTCACGCTGATACATAAAGAGGGACCAAGGCGATCGAAAGTTTAAGAGCCGCTGAACTGTACAATTTTACCATTACAAAATCAGAACCCTTCTGAATAATATATAATAATGAAAATGAGGGAGACATTTGATGTACATAAATGGATTGAACATATTTATGAAATATAGTTGTGATTTTAGTTAAATCTTCTACACAGATTATGTTTCGAAAGGACTTTTTACTAATGAATACAAAACTGTTTAATTTTCTTCAGCACTGGTCTAAATTAATATAATATACATTTGGTATTGAATAATCTTTAATTTTACATGCATTTTTAAAGCTTTCCTGAATGAAAAAAAAGCCTTCGTTTTTTACAGCATAATTCCTCAATATTTAGTGTCAAGGATGATTTCACCACTAAGAAGAATACATATTTTCCAATTATCTAACTGCATTCGAAATACCTTAATTACGTACACAATAAAAATATCAGCTAGTTTATGACCTTTTGAGGGTGAATAAACTAATAGATCTCGTCTAGCATAAGCTTGGCAAGGAGATAAGTAACAACAACAACATAAAAATATCATGAACTTAGATTATGACACTTTTTTTTAAGCTTTCAAACTAAATGTAAAACGAGTGAATCAGAAATTTATAATCCTTAAGCTATTTGTTGGAAAGATTTCATCGTAAAAAGAACATTTTCTCTATAAAAAAAAGAATTCGTGGTTCTAAATACATTTGTTCAATTCGTACTATTAGCTTACTCTCTCTCTATATATATCTTGTTGAAATTTTCATTCGTTAATAAAATACTTTCTATTCATCCAATCAAGTACAAATGATTTTTTTTAAAACTTGTAGTGAATGACACTTGATGTTAATACAGTTTTTTCAAGTATTAGTTCATTAATTACCGGTTAATTAATTTAATTTAATTAATTACCGGTTTTTGACGCCAACTTAGATTTATCTCCATTGTTGTAACAATGTAACAGTTAAAACAATGACCAAAGTTGGCGTCGAAAACCGGTTTTCCAGTCAAACTAGCCAAACCGGGTGTGCATTGTTACAACAATACAGACAAATCATGCTCTTTTTTCAATTCCTACTATTAGTTCACTCTCTCTCTCTCTCTATATATATATTTTATATTTTTTTATATATATATATTTATTTATTTCTGTGGCTAATTCTATTCTATCATGACTATAGTTATCTTAGGTATATAACTATTTTTTGTATATTTTTGTAATATAATATATATATATATTGCTATAAAATTTTCAATCGCTAATAAAATATGTTCTATTCATCCATTCAAATTTAAATTGACTTAAATTTTTTTTTATTACTTGTTTTAATTCTAATGTTGTAGAAATGTATGATAGCTTTTGAGGTTATTTATGTGGACTTTTAGAAATATGATCATCCAAATCACATTAAAGAAAGTCTATCTGAGTCAATATTATAAAATTTCTTTGTTTTCTATTTTTTAAAGAAAAATTGATGTTTAAATGTTGGATCTTTTTATATTACCTTTAGAATATACTATTTTAATGGAATAGATAGGTATCTTTTTCTCTATCACTGTTTTTATCTAGATCATGATAGTAGTCTTTCACTTATGCAAAGCATAAAGTTAATATCGAAAATAAACAAACCCTGATTGGTGATGGTATCTTGGAGAGCGATCGAATTGGCAAGGGTTAACAGTCTAACCTCACGGTAGGAAAAGCATCATCTGTGGTGACACGGAGGTTATCTTGGGCTGTCTAAACATCCTACAAGACCGATGCTGTCACCGTAGAGATGAACCCGAGTGTAATGTGCAGGGAAATAGTCAAAGGTCAACAGTCATCCATCAAGCAGCGTCATCACCTATAACAGAACATTTTTTTCTACCTCTCTTCCTTCCTGTTCCTCTCTTCAGGCTACTGACCGGTGCTGTTGTTTTGTCTAAATAGTGTCACAAATGTCAGTGACTATTGGAAGATGATATTTTCTTGTCAGCCTTTTTCGCGAAACGGGACATTTTAAACCTTGTGCCACCATTTAGCATTTAATTAAAGTCGAACTGATTATTCATTGCCTGTAGCGTTAAAGATGGTTATTGTTTGGAAGATATTTGGACACACATAAAAAATTATGTATGTACGCACGTAATGAAATTACTTTCTTATACTTATTTAATTATTGTTGCCATACATAATTATTAAATGGTATTTAAAAGATACAAGTATTTTTTTTTTCAAAACTAAGAAATAAAGGCAATCAAACTTCTCTTGTCACTTCCTATTGAGAGTTCTATTCTTCAAATTTTTCTACAGTTATTTTCGAAGTTATTTTTTTAATTACCACATATGTGTGTTTTCGATGGATGTATCTATGATTACCAACTCGGGGCTAGAGCGTCGCGGGTTTGAGTCCTGGTGCCAATGAATATCCGACGTGTAGAGGAGCTTTTATGTTAAATCTGTCAAGGTTCAATGTCCTCCCGTTGATGTGGTTTGATAGTTAG
Organism: Trichonephila clavata; assembly: GCA_019973975.1. NCBI lineage: Eukaryota > Metazoa > Arthropoda > Arachnida > Araneae > Nephilidae > Trichonephila > Trichonephila clavata. The sequence continues at coordinate 35,789 of BMAO01036839.1, forward strand.
GAGGGGGGGGGACGCCAGCTCTGGTGTCTTCCTCGTCATTTGACAGACGTTTTTATAACTCTCACTCACTCGCAAAATGAAATTTGACTTTTTTAAACCTACGAAATTTTTCCCCAACCCCAGAAATAGTATGTTTGAAACGTGAAACATGCTTGTTGACAGCTTCTTTCATTAACATTCATTACAGAATTTTTCGAGGGAATATGCTTTTAATAGCGGCTTATTTAATATTAGTCATGATTTCAACAACTATCTTAAATAAAAAATTCGTACTCATGTTTAAAATCTGGATAAAAAGTATTTCAAATTTATTGAGGCTTAGATACGAATCATTGAAATATAAAAACAAAAAAAGTGGCGAAATTAATATTTATTTTTAATGGGTTGCGAATTGGAGTTTTTCCATTGTAGACCTAGTACATTCCTCAGAAGTTGGTATCTCTTTTTAGTGTGGCATCATATAGGTGGATACCAATCGTCGCACGCACACACACACAGGTAATTTTAATTAATATTACTAACATTACATTTTAATTCTATTTTTTGTTTTTGTTTTTTTGTATGGATTATCATTGAACGCAGTAGAACTTAACACCTTATTTTTTGGGATGCATTTTTAAGTACCTACATGACAAAATGTTTTGAATTGCTTTAATTTGAACAAACAAATATTTCTTAGTTTGAAATATAAAGTTGAAAAAAAGAACTTATTTTCTTAATTTTGCAATGGATTTTTACCTACTATATGTGCATTAAGTATTCATGAAATTTGCATTTTTATTTCGTATTTAAAACTTTTAATGGTTATTAATAGCATTGATTTGAAATATTCAGATTTTCGTATCTAGTTGTGCCACTCGAAGAAAGAAGTAACTTATATTTCAAACCGTATGAATAATTTGAGTTCTGAAACTTGCACAAAACAAAATTTAAGAGCAAATACAAAATGTTTGTTTTCAAAACAAATTATTTATATGTTCCAAGTTTTAACAAATTGTCATTGTTAAGAAAATTTGCATATATTTTACTGAAGCTTTATACACGTAATTTAAATTAAAGTGTGCTCCTATCTTTTCAAGATTGTTGACTATGTATATACTAAATTACTTCATATGAAACTGTTATGTTTCTTTAGAAATGATGGTTCTGAAAGTTTCTCTTATTGAACGTGGCTTTAATATTCTTTGTTTAAAAATGTTTTATTTAAATTGGGTAGCATTAAACGGATTTGAAAGTTTTAAAATATATGAACAAAAAATTAGAGATTGATTCTTTTTTTACATGCCAGAAGTATTTAGCACATTTCAAAGATTCTACAGTTATAAAGAATGTTAATCATTTAATGCTATTACATGTCCTTTATATGTACGTTTCTAAAAATTGCAAGCATTTAAATTTTTCTTTAACCTACAAGTGAACATACGTGTATATTTCTTCATTTAAGAAAATTTTTCGGCATATGCTTTCGTCTTTTACTTGAATATAGATGAGATAAAAATACACAATATTTTGCAAAGCTTTCCTGCTTGTTTTTGTGTGCAAATGATATGATGTTCAAACGTTTTCATTTTACATGTGTTATGCACTTATAGTTATGTTTGAATTTAATTTTGCCGTTTCAAATGTTAAAAAGTTTTATTCAAAATCATTAAAAAAATTGAAGGCAGAATTATTTCTTGGTACATTTTGAGAAACGTATGTCTTAAACATAAAAAAGCAGCAATTTGAAAGGATATTTTCTCTTTTAAAAATATATAGGTGTTCTTCCCTTATTTTAAATATTTTCGATACATTTATATTCATTTGTATATTTAAGAAACATATATTTATGTAATTTTTGTTAAGTTTCCCCTGTAATAATGTTTAACAAAAAGGCAGGATGATATTTTTGTTGTGATAAAACATATAAATAACCGTTGTAACCTGAATATTCAGTTTCCCATACATTTTTTATAATGTTCAAACTATTCATTTATTAGGCGGAAAATGTATGAAGTATAATTTTAAGTTCCAGAATGTCTTGTTTTTTTCTGTTTATATGTGAAAAGGAGGAAAAGGATAGATAGTGGGATAGCGGAATCACTTAACGTGTGACCAGTAACAGTTGGCGTACGCATGGCGTGCACCTTGGCGCTTTTTCCCACGCCATTTTTTTATTTGATTTTTTTCACTTTCCCACAATCTGTTCTTTCTTTTTAAGAGGCCGACTGCTGTCATCGACTCGTGTAAGAAAAGCCTCCCGGGGTTTGTTGGCCTCATCCAGAATTACAGCACAATTAGCCATTAAACGCCACTCCCATTAAAGGTCGACGCTACAACGGCGTTTTGTCTAAGTGTTTCGTTCCATCCTCCTCACCACCCTTACCTATCTTACCACCCGCCAGAATCTTTCTATTCCGACAGCAAGTTTTTTTCCCCTCCTTTTTTCTTTTCCTCCAGCCTGCTTTTCCTTCTATCCTTCGGACTCTCTTGGCACGTCCAGGGTGTCGGCCAACTGACCACTGGACTCATGGGAAAGGCAATCCATTATGGTGGTTCCATTAATTCTTCGGACATTAGCTACTATTTGAAGCTCTGACTCTTTATTATTATTATTCCTATTTTATGACTCTGAGTTATGAGCGAATGCTCCTCAATCTCCTCATCAGAATACCGCGAAAAGTGTTATACATCTGTTGTGATTCGGATGCCAGAGCAATTTGGGATGAGGGATGTCGTTGCCAAAATGGAGCTCTTGATATTCTGAGGGCCCAAAAATCCATTAAAATATTAATAATATATTAAAATTTATGAAGAGAATGCATATGGATGAGATTTTCTTTAGATAAAGGATGAATCTAAAATCTTCTTAAATTTTTTAAAAAAAATTTTGTGTAATACTTTTTTTGTGTGTATCACACTCACAACAATCCAATTGTGAATGAAGGTAATTTTTTTTCCTTCCAAAAATACTCTAAAGAGCTGTTAAATGTCTGTTTATATATAAATACATTACTTGCAATAAAAATTGATGTATTATTATAACCTTTTAAGAATAAATCTTCACAGTTCTATACATTGCATGAAAAATTCTATGTGAAAGTTGTTGGCCCTGTCGATTATTCTTTTTCATTTAAAATCCTTTTTGAAGTATAAAGAACTAAAACGAGTGTCTTATACTTTTATCAAGTAACCAACGGATGTTAAATAGTTTTTCCAATGTTAGTCATTCGGATTTAAGGCGGAGTTGAATGCTATTTTCTAAGGAAAGGGAGGTACGCACACACAGCTTCTTATCGCTCTCGAATTTTCCATTAAAGATGCTTTGATGGCTCGCAAATGCTTAAGAATAGTACCTCGCCCTTTTATGTGAAAGGTCTTAACATCCTCTGGCCACCTCACATCTAACTTTCTGCTTCGATAGTCGGATTTTGGGATACCCCCCCTCCCTTCTCCCCAAGTTCAATAGGAAGCTAACTTATGAAGAGTAAAAAAAAGAAGCCCCTCTCTTCTTTTTGAGGTAGATGAGTAAAAGCATTTCTCTTCCGATTCCGATGAATATTAGAAATTGGAAGTAGATATGTGTTGAATTTGAAAAGATAAAGCCTCAACTTACGTAAAGACGATTTAAGATCACTTAAAACAGATTGGTAAATCGATTCAATATTATATTGCTTGGCTCTTTTTATCCATCTTCTTTCAACTACGTGTAGTGAAAATTTTTTTTATATAATACAAATCTTCCCATTTTTTAAAGTATGTTTTCCCCTGGTTTTCTCATCCATCTCTTATTTCTCTCTTTCTCTATATACAATCTGTTTTTCCGCTTTCCTATCCGATTTTCAACGATTTTTGTATGCTAAGACTTTAATGGATTTTGCGGTCTGTAATATTTCAGAGCGGTTTTTTCGATTTGTGAACATTGTTTCAAGTTAAATGAAGAACAGCACTTTAACCCTTTAACCCTCTGTGATTGAAAATAGATTCTAAAATGAGCTAGTGTGGAAAAAAAATTCGTTATTAATTAATTAATTAGCATTGATTTATTTCTGAAAGTTAAAGACTGGATTGAGTTATTTCTGTTCACAAATATCCACAACACAAATATCCTATTAATAAAGCATCTTCCTAAATTAGGTTCAATAAATGTATTTTGTTCATTAAAGATAATATTACACTTTCCTTCTTTTTTTTCTTCTTTTTTTTTACTTATAGAAAAAAGTGCGGAGAGATTGGCGTTTTATGCAATTTATGTTAATACCGATGTTTCATTTTTTTAAATGATAAGTGAAATATTGAGACAATAGAGAGAGAGAGAGAGAGAGAAGCCAGTATGAGCTCTAATGAAAATTAAGTAGCTTAAAATAATTAATGATTGTTTAAAATATTAATATTTTAACAATTTATGTACACAAATTGTGTTTGATCATAAAAACGATTTAATTTTGCCCAAATCTATGTTTTAAATGTTAAAGGCTGTTTTTTTAGTTATACGTATTCACATGGATCGACAACATTTCCATTTAAATTAAAACATCTTCATATATAAATGTTCTTGGTATTTTTTTTTTTTTTTTTTTGTCTATTTTACTCAATTGAATGTTAATAAAATTTATTTGGTATCTTCTTCCTATCGAAATAAAAAAAAAATTTTTAACGCCGCAAAAAATAGAGGTTCGTAGACAACTTGAGAATTGTAACATTTAGTCATCCACGTAAATAAACATCGTTAATTCCCGCGAGTTTCCTAAAATAATCTATATTTATTTTCCTTCACCAGTAAAAAAAATTGATATAAAATTCGATTTTTGTAACATTTCATTGTGTACTCATACAGTGCCGATGAGCAGGAATGGTGAACTCAGGATAAAAAAGAAAGAGAGAGAGAACAATGTACTCATAATCAGCCACCTGAACAAACAGAGACAATGCGGGAGGGGGGCCCTGGCCCCGAACAGATACGCTCCAATATTACAGGCTAATCTCTTGCACAAACCCGACGGCCACATTGATGTACGCTAGCCAAAACAACTGCCTCTTGGATGCCGATCAAGCTGCTACACTTTTCTTTTCTTTATTTTACTTCTCTCCCTTTTTCTATCAGTCTTCCTATCTTAGTCCCCCGTCGTTTTCGCTCCAGTGAAATTCTATCCAATATTTTGGGACTTTTATATCAAGAATTTAATATCGTTAAATTGTTTAGTGCGTAACTCCTTTTTTTTTGTTGTTGTTGTTGAAAAATTTATTTTTATTTTTGTAATGTAAAAAACCTGGGTTTTTATTGCACTTAAATGTATTCGAGTAAGGCATCTTACCTTATATTTTCAAAATTTGAATGGAAATGTGTGTGTGTCTTTGTTTCTTCTTCTCCTTATGAATGGTTGAGCGAGTGAAAGTTTATTAGCGTCGCAATATAAACAACACATGGGCTATTGGCAGTGGCGTAACGAAGAGTACTAGGGCCCCAAACCCAAATACGTACTTGGCGTCAGTCAGGCTTTGGGCTCCCTAGAACACCTAGGCCCCCTGCAATGCAGGGGTTGCGAAGGTGTACTTTACGCCACTGGCTATTGGCGACTAACGTCATAATTTTGACCCATGGTCAACTTACGAGGTTGACACCTGAGTTTAAACACCTCCCTGAACTTCCACGCCACACCAACGGGAGGACTAAGAGCTTAGGCAGATTTTATGTGCATCAACCTCTCTATACGGCGGGTTTTCAGTAGCACTAAAACTTGAACTCATGACCCACCACAAGGGCGTAACTATGACCAGTAGACTACCACGGCCGCCTTTATTATTGTGAAAGATTATTTGCTTAAATGCATTGTATTTCATCTATATGGAATAAAGATCTTATAACAAAATTGATGGATGCAGTCATCAAAAATATTGTCACAATTTAATTAATGAATATACCGCATTTTCTTGTTATATATATGTATATACACTCACTTCCAAAAGTTAAGCACGGAGAGGAAAATGCTAATTTCCGGAATCCAGTCAGAATTGAAGAGGATGCAATTCTCTGCAGAGATAGATGGAAGTATGCAAATATGTTAGGTAACAGCCAATCGTGCTTTCATGTCAAGAAATATGCAAAAAGGCCGTCTTATAAGAAGCCAGCTTTATGAAGGGTTACAGAAGTTGATTGTAAGTGCTGATAGAAGGTGTTTAAATCTTTCGAACAATTTGTTTTCAAGACACACGTGTTTCTATGACTTCCAGAAAACGAATGGAAGATTCTGAGCGCTGGCGTGCTGTGGGGCGCATTGAAGCAGGGCAGTCGATCACAGATGTTGCTCTTTTCTTCGGCGTTCATCATTCTGTAATTTCACGTTTATGGAAACAATTCCAAACCACACAGACAGTTGTCCGAAGGCCCGTAGGTGGTCTCCCAAGCATTACAACCCCCATCAAAGATCGATATATTGCTATTGTAGCCAAGCGGAATCGCAGAGTGACCTCTACACGCGTGACATCTATGGTTACAGCGTCCATTGGTAAGGCTATATCTGCAGCTACTGTACGCCGAAGATTACATATGAATGGACTGTATGCCTAGGTACCTCGAGTTTGTGTTCTTCTATCCGTCCAATCAAGAGGGGCACGATCAAAGTGGTGCCGGGAACATGGCAATATGACTGTGTCTGACTGGGGCAATGTCATGTTTACTGATGAGTCAAGATTTGCTCTGGAGCCAGATGACAAGCGTATAAGGATATGGCGTAAACAAGGAACACGCAATCAGCCCCAAAACATCACCGAACATCACGCATTCCGTGGCGGAAGCATTATGATGTGGGCAGGGATTTCATTAGGATACTGCACCGACCTGCACATCTTTAAGCGGGGTTCGGTGACGGCTGTCCGGTATCGAGATGAAGTCCTAGAACCCATTGTGAGATTGCACGCTGCAGCAGTTGGCCCTACTTTTGTTTTAATGGACTAAAACGCACGTCCCGTTAGAGCTGACATCGTCGATGACATCGCGTATGGCGTGGCCAGCATATTCGCCCGACCTTAATCCAATTGAAAATCTTTGGGATGCTCTCGGCCGTGCTGTATCTTCACCTTTCCCACCTCCAGGCACTCTTATTGAGCTGGAAACTGCTCTACAAGAAGAATGGCGATTGCTTAATTCTGCGGTGGTTGACCACCTAATTGAAAGCATGGTCAGAAGGTGTAAACTTCGCATACAGATGAGGGGGATCACATACCCTATTAATGTCCTTTTTTTTTCATTTTATGCCGTTTATTTTCACTTTATACATAATTCTGTTTAAGTCGCCGGTATAACATTGCCTGATAACTTATAAAAATTTAATATTGTTTTCATTTCTGTGTAGAATTATTAATTTTGTTTTATGTATAAATATATATCCTACTTTACTGCCAAATTTTGTGTCAATCAAAGCAGTATTTGTTGATTTTTTTGCATTTTACATCTTCGTGCTTAACTTTTGGAAGTGAGTGTATATAGACAGAGAGTTAGCTAGAAAAAATATATAATTTGTTTAAATATGTACAACTTTCAATCATTATTCGAAAATCTTGATGAAAACACATGAAAATGATTATGTAATTATAACTAGTGTTTCCAACAGAAATTCTAAGCTTCTACTTTCTTGGAACTTTGAATAAGTTATGAATGACATTGCCGCACTGAGGTTTGTATTAATCAAATAGTTTCATGGTTTACTTTATTATACTCATTTTGAGTTGGTTGGGAGTAACGAATACTTAGATCTCTAAATGTAAACATTTTTTTCAACAATTTTTTTCAAAAAAAAAAAAGGTTAGAAATTTTTAGTTAATATATGCATAGATAACTTTTTGTATTCAAGAAAATTTAAATTATTGAATTCTGTTACTAATATGTGACAAAATTATTTCTTTTATGTATTGCTATGATTTTTATCTGCTATAATGCCAAGAAAAGAAAAATGGAAATAGTACTTTTAATACTGACTTCAAAATTATAATGTAGTGCATTACCTCATAAACTCAATGAAGATCTTCACGCTCTTTCTTTACCAGTTACATTTTATGAAAGACTTGCAATTTTTTGAAACCATTAACTGGATCTGAAAAGCAAAAAAGAAAAGATAGAAATACGGAGAAAAGTTTTTCCTCCACCCCTTTCTCTCCATACCTTGTTGTTAATGCCTACTGCAAGCAAACCTTCTGCTTTCCCCCAAATCTCGTTTGCAGGCCACCATTATTTTGTTAATCCGTTCATCGTGTCATCATCTTAGTTCCCGAGGGACCTATTCTTGGTACTAAAGGGTTAAGAAAAAATAACAATCAAACACAAATAGATGCAATAATAGAAACGTTTCTTTTTCCATTTGATTTTGAAAACTTACTAATTTGAAACACACTAATATTTGAATATGATATATCCTTTGAGTGCTTTCATTATTTTATGCATTTCTGTTACTATTTTCGCGTTACTACATTTCTATTCATTCATATTTGGATAAGTATTTGTACTAAAAGGGCTGCTTTCTTTCTTTCTTACGTTACGTTACGTTTTTCTTTACTTAATGTTTCCAGTCTTCTCATATCTACGGCGTGTACAATAACTTCTTTTAATATATTGCTTGTGCACTCTTTAAGTACTTGGAATTTAATATCACTAGTAAATTTGAAGGTCTTCCCAGATCTTTAAAATAAATATTGAGGATTTCAATAATGGCTGGTGAGTTTTTACTTTAAAAAATATTTTTAATGTAAAAATTCTTTGTTAATTTCGCTATTAAAATGGAACTGAACTCAGTGGCACAACATCCCAGGAAGGCCAAGGCCTACTGTGCCTATCTCTGTTTTACGTGACCTTAGGCGCTGAAGTGCATGTGCAGATGTTTCGATCAAGTGGTCTGTTTGATTTGAAACCCCAGTGTTTAGTTCCCAAGCAAACTCAATACTCATTTATCATTGAAAAAAATGGAACCCAAAATAATTTTTTAATACATATTTTTATTCGATACATTATTTTGCATGAAAAAACTTATATATCGTTTACGTAAAATTTTAAAAATATCTATCGTTTTGTTCATTTTGATAATTATAATCCTTAGAAAATTGCATTTTAATAACATTCCACTTTGTCGTAATATACTGCTCCTCGTAACCCTGTAAATATCTGAAGTTTTCACTATATATTGAGCTTATACACTTGCGCATGTTTATGTGTGTGTGCATTTCTTCCTTTTTTTATATATAAAATTAATTCACAGATGTAAAATTTAAAACTTCATTTTGTATTACACAACAGTGGGTTAATTGACAGCGGTGTAGCTACCAATGGGTTAGGCGGTGCTATGCACCGGGGCCCTCTGACCCTAAACCACCAAGCAAGCCGAACGTAATAATTTCTCCCAAAGATAAGAATTTAAACGGTGGCAAAAAAAACATAACTATAATCATGACAATTTAGTTGAAAGTAATTTTGAAATTGTATATTGAATTCCCTTAAATTCTTTCTGTTTTTTGTTTAATGTTGCAAACTTTACTTATTGGAGAGTTTATATATATTATTTTCAATTTTTTTTCCCTTTTCCTGTAAACTATTACTTGAAAATTCTATGAAAAATCTTACCATACTTACCTACACAAGAGGCAATTCGTTCTTAGTTACATTCTATTTTTAATAACAATATAATTCGTAGTAAGGTAGTTCCCTGTTTCAATATTTGGCAGTCTTCTCGTATCTGCAATAGACTGATGTAATTTTGTCCCCCCCCCCCTTTTTTTTAAAAAATAATTATAATAATATTGTTTTGTATTTTCTTGTTCATGTATATTTTTTATATTATTTCCTGTGTATCTCGATGGACCAATTTGTTGCTCTAAGCTCTCTGGTGGGTGAGTTCGATCCTCCCAAATAAATATCCAAGGATTCCCAAAGACGTTTTGTAGCGTAGCATTACGTTTCTCCTTCCCTTTAACCTCAGTAAGCGCTCGAGCACATACAAAATGTATTACATAAATTAGAAGACTGAAATTAAGGATAAAAAAAACCCAATGGTGCTTTTAAGCGCAAATAATGCCGAGAAGATAAGATAGTAAGCAAAAATTGTAGCTTTGTACATTTAAAATATTCATATGTTTTTACTGTTTTATATATAGTTGATAAAATCCAACCAAGATAGGACCATCATATTTTTAACACTAGGGCCTTTGGATACCTAGCTACGCCACTGTTAATTGTGCAATATGTATTTTTTTTAATTCGTATTTATTATCTAACATAAGATCAAATTTTCGTGAATTTCTCTAAGACAAATTCTATTTAAGATTATTAAATTTTATATTCTTACGGATCGAGGACTTGAATAATCTCAGTTGTGTAGGAAGTGTGATAGAAACTTTATAGCAAAGAATTTACCTTAAGATGTTTATGCTTCTATTAAAACAATTTTCATATATTTAAGTACAAAAAGCTTGCTGAATATTTGCTTGCAATCGTTTCTTATTTAAAAAGAAAGAATTACATTTTCAAAAACCAAAAAAAATTGTATCTTAACACGTATTTGTTGAGGGAAAAAACAATATACACAGATTCAGTTGTTTCGACTTCAAGTTTGGTGTTTTTAAAATAAATGTGTTCTTAACGGCAGCCGTTTAGTTCCTCCTGGTTGATGTTTTCTTTCTTTCTTGGACACCCGCCGTGTCAGGAAATCCGTATTAAAGGAGCCAAAGACGGGAAAGGGGAAGGGTATCCTGCATCATTCTGTCGGAAGTCGGCTTAAGACAGAAATGCTATTTTGGAGGACGTGGCTATTAGCCCTGGGGGTGTCAACTATAATTTCAAAAGCGCTGGTGTTAGCTCACACATTCCTTACAAGGGGAAGAGTATTTTTATACTTTATCGGGTTCTCTCAGGAAGACCAACGTTATCGGCAGTTTCCCGAAAACAGGTTGGCCGAATTAACGCCTGGGCTAAAAGACTGTAGAGGGGTGGAGGAAGGGGGAAATCTTGGGAAAGGAAAGATAGGAAAAAAAAAATGAAGAAGCGAAGCAAGGGGCCATTAGTCGCCATCGCTCCTTCCCGCGTCAGATGATGATTTGAAACATTGCGGCTCTTCTCGAGGAGGCCCCGTGCATCCAGGAGATAAGACTGGGCCCCATCTGTCTTGATTACAAACTGCTGGTCGGCCCCTGTTCGTCCGCTAGGCCTGTCCCTTTCTCCCGCCCTGCCTGCTTCACCTGATCCATAGAGAGAGAACGATGGGGTTAATACATTGTTAAAGTATCTTCGGAATATGGAGAAAGAGATAATGCTTTGAGATTGAACTGGTCAGGTACTATATGGGACCTCTTATGGTATTTACATTGTTCGATAATGCATCGTCATTAAAGAGGAAATTAAAATGATATTTATCTTAAACATTGTATTTTTTTTTAAAATTCTGAGTTACAAGCTGCATGAAATTGGTAATGAATGTTGTATTTCCCCTATTATAGAAATATAATAATTGCTTCAAATATCGAAGTGATGTAAGTTAAGTTTTGAAATATTAGAATACGTTGTAATAGATTCTGTATTCGGTATTTAGTTACAATATTCAAAAATGCTTAGCAAAAAACTTCTGTTAGGGTTAAAATAAGATAACTCAAACTTCAGGAAATTCCAGTAAGATTGAAATTTCGGTGTATTAATCGTTCAATATTTGCTGAGAATTTTTTTATTCAAAGAAATATCAGTATAAATGTTCGTCACTACAAGTATTTAATTTTTTTTAAATTTAACAAATATGATATAAATTTTAATTTTTTGTGAAATTCTGCTGTGTGCGAAAAGGAAAAAATGCATTTTCAAAAATAGTTATTTTTTGTTCTGGGCTTGCAAAATTTTTTCTACCGGAGTTCATGTTTATTATATATATATATATATAAAATTTCATTTGAATTAGATCATTTTGCTCGTGGAATCAATTACTTTCATTGTTGCAATTGTTGAATAGATTGATATGAAAATATGTTGCAATTTTAAAATCGCTTTTATTGATAAGCACACAAACAATTGATAAGCACAGGTAAAGCGGCGTCCTGAAAAGCACAACAAACAAAGACGCGGACATGACAGTAACATACAAGAGCATTTTTTTCGTCCACGAGAGCTTAACCTTTTATTGTTCTAATCAACCGAAAGCTGTCAGAATCATTTGATTTCTGGTAGAGGCTTCTCTGATTGGTCCGAATACGCGGATGATGCAAGATTGCATCATCCTGTTTTAAAAACGCTAATCTTTCAGTTTTTGGGGAGATAAGGTTGTGATTATCTCTTTTCGGTGGGTAAAATAAAAAGTAATTATCACGTGAAGTCTTGGGGAGCTCAAGACCATTATGAATTAAGATCCCTCGAGAGAAGGTGTAACTGAATTATTACGCATACATATTCACACACACTCATAGAAAATTTGGGTTATCATAAATAGATGATTTTTGTGATTTCATACACCTTGAAGTTTATAACCACAACTATCGCTTAACCACCTAAACTATCATTCGTTCTCCCTATCGGTATTCTAATGAAGCCTTATCTAAAAATAGCATGAACACGCTAATGATTCTGCTATGTAAAACCCGCATCGTCATAAGTCGTGTGAGCAAATTATTCCTTCTTCTTTGTTTGACTATCCTTTTAGAGATACACCACATGAGTTATTCAATAACTTATTATGCACTATTTAATGCGATGAATGTATTTATTGAATTGATTTTTTTTTCTTTCTCCTTCGAAATAGCTAACATTTCTCACTTACCTATGGCTGCTTGCCATATCTGATAGCATGGGGCTCATTTTCATTTCCCTTCCCAAAACGGGCATAATTTGATTTAAAAGAATAGTTCCATATTCCTTTTCGCCTCGAGCGGACGGGGATAATCACAGTAATATTAATAATACAAAAACAAGAGAGACTGCTGGAGAGAGGGAGAGGGTGAAAAGGGAAAAAAAGGCGAGACCAGCAAACCAATTGCACCGATCGGAAACATTCCCCGGGGAGGGAACAAATGACTTTTCGGGAGAGAGAAAAAAAAGTGTATGTATTACCGAATGGTCAAATAGTGATTTCTTTTATGTAGATGTGCTTCGAAACGTATCGTTCGTTAACTGCTACTGTGTGTGGTGATGTTGGATCGGTGGGCGGACCCAAGAACTATTAGTTATCCTCGCGTCACAGTGATATGAATATTGGTCTCCGTGATGAGAATTTTTTGGCCTCGTTGAACATTAGGTTCCCTACCGTGACATTCGTGTATTTTATGCGCTTTGGTAGCCAAAGGGAATGAAAAAAATTGGATGGTGGAGGAATGTTTTTTTTTATTCCGTTCACCTTTTTTTTTCTCTCTCCCCTTCCCCTTGTGCATGTGCCTAAACCCATTTTTTGCTCCACACTTTCGAGATCGATGTCAATCAAGTTAAACGTACTCATCTGCCGAATATTGTTCAAATATGACATCGTTGAACGAGTAACGGAATCTCATTTCATGGGTGGTACACATACAAGCTAGGGCTTGCTTTTGAATTCTAACTAAGATTTTCAGAACTATGCTACCGCTTCACATGTATGAAACCGAGTTGCTTCCTGCTAACTGCTACCGAGCTAACATTCCTGTTCAGTTGAGAAAGGATATCTTCATCTTTAATTTTAAAAAAAATTTATATATATATGTATAACTCAACTCTTCTATTTGATTCAAACCATCTAGTTTGAATGAAATAGAATTAAGTCTAAGTAAATAATTGAATTATTAATAGATTTGTTTACAAATAATGGCGTTATTTATGTTTGTTATTCATTGTTTGTATGGTTTTAACCTCCTGTTGCAAGTTATTTAGGAACTGTTTCAACATTTTGTCGAAATTTGACTGTTATGATTTCTTTTAAGAATAATTTAACACGTTCTAGTTTTGCTGGATCTTATACTATGAGAAAATACATTCGAAGTTTATTGAGAAAATATAAGTAATTATTTGCTGTTTTTACACAAAAAGGAAGAAAGATTTTGTTATGTTACATTAGGACTGTAGCTCGGCAGCAGATTCTGTATCTATTGAGTACCAACAAATCCAAATGCGAAATGAACGGAAGGTAAAAAAAAAGATGGGTTTTAAATAGTGAGATTTATGCTTTTTGAGAACTATCATTTTTTCCCCTTCTTTTTCGGTATTCAATTATTCGACAACGGATGTCATTTAATAGTTTCAGGGCAATAAATATGAATAATAAAAATTTATCTTCTTACAAATTGATATTAGAATGAGAATAGCATTCTTGCAATTTTTAAATAGATATTCTCAAAACTAATATAAATATAATTTTATTTCGGGAATTAACTACATTTTTATGCCATTCAACTTCTGAAGGCTCCTATAAGGAATTGGTGGCATGCAATGGCTCTTCCAAGAGCTTTCAAACGGGATTTATAGGATTAAGGTCCGGTGACCTCGCAGGCCACATCATACGGAGAATATTATCTTCCTTCAAACAATCATTGACCAGAGTGCATCGGTGCAGTTCTGTAGGATCGGCCGTTATCGAACAGAAATTGAATTGGGTTCTGACCGAGTACTACTGTACAGGGCTCTAAATGCTGGGCGACCAGTGGTGTGTGTCGCTCAACCAAAATGTCATGTAAGATTCTGGCTGTCATAGACCCAGAAACACCGATCTTTGACAGAGCAAGATTAAGTTCGTGTCTTTCTTAGTGACCAGTCGAGATTCTGTTCACAGGCATTGGGAAACCCTCCATTTTGGTGGCAATGGCATCTTTGTATGGGGAGAGATCATGTTGAATGGTGGTATACCCCTGTGTATCTTCCCTGCCAATAAAATGACAGCTTTGTATTACAGGGAGGAGATTCTCAAACCGCGTGTTCTACTTTTCCAAGGATTTGTTACCACCCATTTTTCTTTTTTGGATTCCCAACCTCATAGAGAGGCACTTACCAATGATTCTTTGGACAAAGAGAGTATTCTTCGTATGATATGACCTGCCAGGTCACCGAACCTCAATCTTATAAAGCACGTTTGAAAGCTTTTGGAGGACTGCATGTCTCCTTTTTATTATGGTCATTTAAACAGAAAAATGTTTTATTTATTTATTGGTATTGTTTTATATGATTAATTGGAGTTATTTGCATTTGTATATAATTATGGAAATTCTTTTACAATAATAAATTCTCACATAACTTTTAATTTAATCTTCTAAATCTGGGCTTCATTAGGGATTTTTTTTATTTATTGATCTGGTCAGAAAACAATTTTTAATCACTAATCTTAATATGTAAGAAAATCACTACATTCTAATAGTTTGAAAATATATTTTAATAGCAGTTTTCTACGACACAATTTCAAATTTTTTAAAAAAAATATTTTGAAAGAACTAGTTACATTTCCTTCTTTAATCAGTCCTTTTCCTCTATGGCTTTTGCCATGAGTGTTTAATAAATACTTTTCGTGAAAGGTTTTCAATTTTCTAGGGCATAAAAACTTATTTCGCATTTTTTTTTCCCTGCAGTTTACTTCCTTCGTGGTAAACTTGCTTAAGAACTCCCATTGTTTGCTTTTGGAAAAATAAATAATAAGTTTTCCTGGAAGAATTTTTGACTAGTATTTCCTCTTTGCGTCTGGGCAGTTTTTCTTTATCTCACTTCCTTGCATTAAGGTCAACGTAAAGAGTCCATTCCGAAGAGACCCCTGGTGTAATTAAGCGAGCGTGACGGTGACTGAGGCAGTCCGATAACGACGCTACCCTTCCCGGCTGATGTAGCCAATTTTTGGTCACCATTTCCCTACATACACGGCCCTCCTACGATAGGCACCCCAGTTATTAAGGCTGAGATAGGGACGGTCATTAGTTAGCTTCGGCGATAGCCCCGACCGCCTGTCATAGCCATCTTCCGACCAGCTGACCGGGACCCGTGCTAGGAAGGGGGTGGACAGTGGACGGTAAACGATAGTAGCCCTTTTTTCTTCTTCTATCCCGAAGCCTCATTATGATATTGAACGGACCTGGCCCTGTTCGTCCAAGTGGCGAAAGGCTTCTTTACTTTCGTCTGGAAAAGCTACGGATACAATTACCCGACCATTAGATGGATATAAGGTGACAAATACATCTGTGAACCGCTTTTCATCTAATTGAAATAAGATTGAGAAAGTCCCAAGGAAATACATTTTTGGTGCTAACTGTAACATTACGAATAGTCTGACATCAATTTTTCATTCCGTGTGGTGATGAAAGTATTTGAAATATTTAAATTAGAAATGTATTCCAGAAAAGGCAGTTAGGGTCAAGGTATAATACTTTATTAGATAAAAAACATATACAGTGATTTATTTAAAAACTGTGTATGTGTTTTAAAATAAATGGTGCTTAAGTCAAAAATAAGATAACTTCATAAATTGATCTTTCTGTTGTAAGTTTTTACTATTTTCCATCAGAAGTACTTTTTATAGTTGCTTTGTGAGCTATGTGTTCGATGTGTTTTGCTGGAAGATTTGTACCCTAACACTGATATAATTCACTCTAAAACTCAGTGGCGCAACAGCCCATGAAGGCCAAAGTCTATTGTGCCCATCTCAGTATACGTGACCATTGAGCACTGAGGTGCATGAGCAGATGTCTCGATCAGGTGGTCAGTCTGAAGCGAAACCCCCAGTGTTTAGTCCCCAAGCAAGCTTGGTACTCATTTATCGACCCACTGAAGGGATGAAAGACTGATAATTTACTGTAAAAAGATCTTATTTGTTAGCTTTCTACATTTGGCGAATCGAAGCTTTTGAGTTGACAGTCATGTTGGAAATATTGCATTTGTGTAAAACAAATAGCTGAAATGAGTTACTCATTAAATTAAGCTTTTAATAAATGTGCGGATGAGCTTTCGAATATATACCAAAGAGTTATCTCAAAATGCAGAGCTGTGTCGCTATTGTATAATGTGATTCTCAACATTTGGTTTCTGTTCTTATAGTAATCCACCATTGTGAGACAGATAAAGCAGCTGCTTACAGCAAGTCTACAAGTATTTGTGTGTGTGTGTGTGTGTGCACTATCTTACATATTTTCCCTTTTTACAGATTATAACTATACTTTTGATAAAATGTGAGAGAAATATTCCGTAAAATGAATTATTTTGTAGTTAGTAGGAATTTTTGATGTCCTGTAAACTGAAAAGTATGGAAATAATTTCATTAACCTAACATCATACCTGTAATATTAAAAAAAAAAATCTAACTAAACTTTTACAGAACATTATCACATGATTCTCTCTAATCAAGAAGGAAATTAAAGATGGCAGATTTATCTTAACTTTCGTAGAAGTCAAAAAGATTTCGTATTTAAATTAAATTATTATTTCTCACCTCAAGGAATATAAATCTTATGATCGGTCTCGTGCGGTTAAATTGATTTATGCTTAAATAAAATGGAAGATTAATTGAAACATATCTAACGTTGAAACGAAAGCTTTTTGGTGAAGGAGAATATTAATAACAGAAATAATGTGTTCAATTATTCTGAGATTAAACCTTCTTTTAAACATGAAATCAATTTGTAGCACGATTCCATTCATCCCTCTGCATTTTTCTTTGTTTCAAGACTTCCGACACCTGCCTTCTTTCAGCATCTTCGTGGTGTAACTCATTGATAAATGACTGCCAAATGTATTAGAATACAATACTATTGAAAGGAAAATCGCGGCCCGGAAAAGAAACACTTCCTCTTATTACCTTGCCTGTGGGAAGGTATTCCACCTGTTGCATTGGTGGGAGATGCGAGAGGCCTTGGATGGGGAAAAACTTCCTGACTGCGATGATCGACCCCTACTCCTCCATAAACCCATTGTGTACTTTTTTTACGCCATTCGTGACAGCGCATTGCAATTTATAAAGATCCCATTACGCGCATATCGTGTGGCTATACACAGACCCCTGCGGCGACCCTACTACTCGAACCCTTACCTGGGAGTTTCGCTTTCGACTCCCTCTTTACACCTTTTTTAAAGCCCCTCACACCTCATCCATAGGATCGGGATTTTTTTTATCCTAACACGGTGGGGAAAAAATTGAATTTTTTCACGCTATCGCTGCCTAAGCCGTTTTAGTTGAAATTTCTTACCTTCAGTTTTGTCTGACTTAACTTCGCCATGGGGGTTCAGCTATTCCGAATTGAAACTTTATACACTTTCCTATGGTATACCACAATGAAAGAGTAAAGCATTGGCTCACCTCCAGAATAATTGAAATTGTATAATCAAAAGAGATAAATGGAGAAAAATTATTAAAATAAGAGATAATTATAAACTTATGTAAGTAATTAAAATAATTTTTCATTTATCTAAAATATGAAAAGGATTTTTTTATTAATTTATTTAATAGCCATATTGAAAAGCAAAAATGCACTTAATGATACAATGTTCCAATTTACTAGATCGGTATTTTATTTCTTGCTTACCTCCAATAAACGAAATAAACGTGACCTATACTGAGCCGAAGCACTTCCCTTGTGGATCGATCTTTGCGATTTTCATTTATTATTAATTACACTGTTCAGATTAGTTTACTTGTTCATTAAATATCAAAAGTATTCTTAAATCATTACAGAAATTTACTTAATAAATGATTCTTCAATCTTCGAAAATGATTAATAAAATCATTTACGAACTGTATCACAAAAAAAATGTGTTTATGTACATATATAATCGTTAAGGTTGTTTTCGCCATATGTACAAAAGCCTGAAACAAACGCAGAACACATTTATCTGAATATGTCTATAATATAACGTTTTTAAACTTTTAAAATATTCTTTAAGTAAATAATTTTTCCCTTTAATATATAAAGTTGAAAGTTCATTTAGCATTAAGGTATAGGATATGAAAATGAAATACATTTTATATGAGAGAAAAAAATTAGTCTAATAAGTTTAAAATGTGTACAATACTAAAATATGCTGCTGTCTGTGAGATAACGAAGCCAGAATGTAATTTTAATGTTGGAGCCCTTTGTATCTGAAAAGTTATTCCGCATTCAGGCCCCCTTTTTTTAATACTACTCGAAAACATCCTTAAAAATAAATCTTTTGCGCATTATTCTTTTTTATTATAACAATGTATAAGTATTTTACTATATCACCCTGTATTCCGTTTATATGATTCACTTAATTAATTATAATAATTGAGGATGGTTAATTTATTTGACTATTTGCGAAATACTTTTTCTACTTAGTATCTCCTCTACTTTCTGCTATTATCAAAAGCAGTGTTATATTGAAGTTTTAGGGGGGGGGACTATATTTAGAATCTCTACTACTCTTAAATGACGTTTTATTTACAGAATAATGTAGAAGGGATTAAATTTACTCTTGTTATGTACATTTTATGAATCTTCGAACCGATTACATCTATTTTCATTTTTCCATTCTGTTTTATTTTGCAACCCACGATGTGTCCAAATATTTTTTTTTACGCTTTTGTTAAAGAAGTCTGTAATTTTTGAACATATTTCGTGACGAGACCCAGACTTATGTCATACGCATTATTATCAAAATTGTTTGGAATTCGGGCTTTGAAGCACCCTTACATGTCCCTGTGTGACATTTTTGACAGTTGCATGTATAGAATTGTGTTTCAAAGGGAAGGAAAATCACTATCTTCAGTTTTCTCTTATCTCTTAAGTCCTGCACTAGATGGAAGTAAAAGTGCAGTTTCTGAATAGAGATTTTGTGTGACAGTTGGCGAGAGTTTGATTTAGCATTTACCTTATGCGGAATACCTTTCTGACTTTGTATCTCCTTTTGCTTTTTTTATATTAATGTATATGCTTTCCTTAGAGGATCTAGAAAAATCAATTTTTGCTCGAATAGAAGGAAAAACTTCTATTCTGACCCTTACTTTTTGGGAATCGTATGTATTTATCACAATTGTGTTGATTGCATCTAATATTCCAAGCATGCATCTGTGACATTTTTCTCTAGATCTACATATGGATGGGAGTTAATTATAATTTTATTATTGCATATATTATTTGGAAGTATTTTACTTATTCAAAATAAATGTTTTGTTTCATACAAATCTTCATAAATCTTATTAGTAGACATTATGATAATAGTAATGAAGGTTTTATAGGATGTAAATTTGTCTATCAATATTTATCAACCTGGATGGGTATGATAATTTTTAGTGAGGTACTTGACATGATGGTCTTCTCTATTTGCTATTGATTTAAATTCTTCAACAGTCTTCAGTCTGCAACAATACTTTTTTCGTTTTTATTTGTCTATTTTATTTTTTTCCGAGTAAAATTATATATAGAAATCTCAGTAACGAATTATTTGCAAAAGCAAGTAATATAAAAAAGTTTTTTTCGTCAATTCCTACTTTGAATAGATGAATAAAAAGTGTTTTATTAATGATTGAAATTTTTATAACAAGATATATATATATAGGGTGAGAGTGAACTAATAGCAGGAATTGAACAAAGAGCATCATTTGTCTGCAGTTTTGTAAAAATGCACCCACGGTTTAGTTAGTTTGGCTGAAAAACCGGTTTTCGATGCCAACTTTTGTCATTGTTTTAACAGTTACACTATTACAACAATGGAGACAAATCTAAGTTGGCGTCAAAAACCGGTAATTAATTAAATTTAATTAATTAACCAGTAATTAATGAATTAATATTTGAAAAAACCGTATTAACATCCAGTGTCATCCACTACAAGTTTAAAGAAATTTATTTGAACTTGATTGGATGAATAAAAAGTATTGTATTAATTATTGAAAATTTGAACAAGATAAATATATGTATATATATAAATAAATATATAGAGAGAGGGAGATAATAGTAGGAATTGAAAAAAAGTCTGGAATATATGTTTTTATAGTAAAACATACTTAATACATTTCCCGTTATAGCTGGATTGATGCAAAAAGAGGCACACGCTTATTTTCAAAACCATTACGAGAAAAAAGGAGTGGAACGGAGAGAAGAAATGAAAATGAAATGGAACGAGGAAACTCAAGGAAAACTATCTCTGCAAGTTTGGAAATAAAAAGTGAGAGAAACGATCGTTTTTCTCTCCCTCGAGACTCACTACCTTGGTATCTTAGATTTTCCATTGTCCCAGAACACTGCAGGTCCGTCTGCCTCAAGGAATATTGCGAGGAATGAGAATGAGGGTGAGGATTACAGAGGGGACTGAGCACCTAAAAGAAGGTGATGCGAAGTGTCACCTCGACCGTGCAGCATAAATAATGCAAACCTCTAATGGTCATCTATCGATCGGCTGTGAATAGTTCGCATCCACTGGAAATACATGGAATTCAATGCGTTTTTTTCACTTGAATGTTTTTTAAATTTCAGCGATGAAAATTTTTTCAATAGATTATTCACTGCAAGAATAATTCAAATAGATTTTAACTTAAATGATTCACATTAGTTGTCTTTTTGCCAATTTTGTATATTCAATGTATTCATTACTTCTTTTAAATTGCGGGATGATTTTATTACTTTTTAATTGTTGTTGATGATATTAAAAGCACTTCGTGCAGATTCAAACGGAATAATATTCTTTATCTAATACTATTTTATTACATAAATATTTGAGGCTTTTCAAAATGTTGATTTTATGATAATTTTTGCTTTAGTAAAATTAAATAACGCGCTTTTATATTTCCTTTACTTTCTGTTTCTACATTCTAATCAGATTTAAATAAATTGCTATTAGCGTGCTTGTTAAACAACCGATTATTTAAACTGAAATACTTGTATAAATAATTTATGTTTCATTATTAATTTTGACCCTATAAATTTATCATCATGAAATACTTTTAGATTCATAAAAGATAATACTTACTAAAATAGGAAAAAAAAATCCAAAATGCTATTTGAATCTTACACGAAGATTTGAATTTCAAAGTAAGAAATTATGTATTGATAAAAATGTAAATCATGAAAATTAAATATAAGTATTTAAACAGCTTCTCATCATATAATCGCGAAAACTTTTATATCGTTCGTGACCTTCAAATTTGCAATTCAGATATTCAAATGTAAGCTGCACACAGTTTAAAAGCGCACTGAAAAGCAAATTGCATGATAAGAATCTCCAATTTTTTTGTCCTATGCCATCAATGCAAAATCTAACGTTAATTACGGTTATTAGTATTGTATAATTCATTTTCAATGGTCAAAACATTTTACAGCATACATAGTAATTATTCCCACGTTTTGCATTCTACGTTGTTATTCTCGTCTTCCAACCACTTTGCTCAAGTATAATATTTGCATTCATTATATTCAAAGAAATAATGAAACAAAATGCTGGAATCACAATAGCGTGAAAATGTGTTCAAGAAAGTTAAATTTAACTTTGGAGTTGTTGTTTTTTTTTAATTCTCTTGTGGTGTGATTTTGCTACTGCAGAATATAAACAAGCTACAAAATCTGAAATATCGTTTTTTCCTTATCTGTGGGAGGGGGGGGGGGTTGAACGACTAATAACTCATTTATAACATGTAAAATCTATCGTGTTGTGACCCCAGCAAGCAATAACGGTGGTATGGTCAGCATAAAACTGCGCTTACGTTGGCCATTTTTCATGTATCGAGGTCTCTCAAAATTCATTTATACCACGGCCAGGGGGCATTAAAATGTATGGCTCCTCTGCTTAATGTGGCCATCAGAGGAGCGAGAGTGTCCATTAGCGAGAAAGGGCCTGCATCGGTAACTGTCTTGCCTGCTGAATCTGGGAAACGAGCTCGAAGGTGAAGGAGTCGCTTCATACGCGCCCTTATAAATTAAGGGAGTTTGGGCCAGATGAGCTAATAGTATTAAGTATCTATGCCGCGGAGCACGTGAGGCCCATTTGCTGCGCTCGGGAGTCAGTCACAGGCCTCATTAAGCAAGATTGAGTCGTTAACTATTCATCGGAATCTCTCCTTGCGAAGGAGCCTTCTCTAGTCTAACTTACATTCTCTCCTTGAAGGAAAGGAAATAACCCCTTACAGGGGAAGCCCATTCAATGCATCAAAACTTAACGGCGGGCGCAACAGTTCTTGTCTCCAACCAATGCGGCCCACTTCTCATTTTAGTGAGGGGACTAATAACGTATACGACCTTCATTGCGCGTAATGGCTTCTGCTGGAATTGGGGCGCTTGTTTTCGTTATCTTATTATAAAAGTTATAGAAATTGCCGGATGGCTTTCTCTGTCTTTCCTTTTTTTTCCTCCTTCGTTCTCTGGCTTAATTTTTAATGCAGTTGCATATGTTACAATATCATGTGCTTTTGGGGCTCTTTTATTCCTAGGCGATTTTCTGGGTTTTTTTTATGTGATTGGAAGAAATAAAATTGAATTGAAGTAGGCATACGAGTGTACTGCACACATATACTTACTGAAGTAAAATAAAAAAAAATAGAATATAATCCCTGTAATATATTCAGTTTATTAGCAATAACTAAAATATTGATAAACTGACGTTTACTTTACTTTCATTTTGAAATTTTATAGTTGTCTTTTCTTACATTACTCATTTTTAAAAGTACATTCATCTATATATATAGTTTTCAGTATTGAATTGTAGATTTGCAATTCTTCGTGAGAGTAGATTATTATTATTATCTTATGGTACTCAGATACTCTAAGTGATTTTCATTTAGTGGGGAAGTTCATCTTAACGTATAACATATGTATCATTTCGTTTGTATTAGAATCTTTTCGTCTAAAAAGTATGGGGATTTATTACTTTATTTTTTATAACTTCTGTACAGTGTCGACTTAAGACATCTTGAGGCCTTAGACTTCTATGCAAAAGTTGCCCCCACCTGCGACTTTTTTAAGTAGACAATATATAGCATATTGTCAAATTCTAGTACAAACGGTAACAAATAAATGCGCGT
Organism: Trichonephila clavata; assembly: GCA_019973975.1. NCBI lineage: Eukaryota > Metazoa > Arthropoda > Arachnida > Araneae > Nephilidae > Trichonephila > Trichonephila clavata. Next base: position 59,680 of record BMAO01036839.1, read on the forward strand.
AACTCATAACCACACAAGCCGACTAGACTGACTTTCGCCTTTCATGATGATAATGGTGTATAATAGTTGGCGATTTAGACACGGGACGACGAATTTGACATAAAAATACAGTTTGGCCACTGTTGCCGGTTGGCACATAGTTCGAAATTCTTAGTTTTTCGAAGAATATTTCCGGGAATGACATTTGATGACTGAAATTTTTCAGATCATGATCTTATTGGGACCGAGTCGAGACAAGTACCCCCCCCCTCCCACCCCGAAGCCAAAACCCTGCGCAATGGCCAGTTGGTCCATACCTTAAAACGTCCTTGCTTCTACATTCTAATACTTTACAAAATTATCACATATTTTTTTAAAAAAATTCAAGAAGCCTTATTCAGGCGTCCGAATGATGCCTTAACAATCTGTTTTAAATTTTTTTTATAAAGTTTTCAAATATCGCCAATGAACATTTACATCCAAATCGAGCGACTTTTGTAGAAAATCAATCGAAGCGGTTTTGTAATTGAAAGTTACTTAATGGGCCCTCCTTTTTTTTCCTCCCTTCACCATTTCCAGAAAAAAAATTTGCGGGCCCGATAAAGTTCGCAATATTCTTGGGACGGTGCAAGGAGGGCGCGAGAAAATTGTCGTCCCCATCCCGTAGCCAGCCGTCGCTCATGAATGCGATTTTTATTAGGTCCTTTCTTTCTCGGTCACTGGTTTAAAAGAGGACCCGAGCAAAAAATCCTTGTATAAAATGTTATTGGTCGTAAAAAACCTCCATCGGCCGCCTGGGAAACCGTGACAAAACTCTAAAGACATCTCTGCCGCCTGGTGTGCTTTTCCAAGTAATGGTTGCTGCGCGGCGGCTGCTGGTAATTGCCCTTCCACCCTCCCGAGCAAAATGATTGTTCTGACGGATCGCACTTTAGGGATAGACTGCAATGAAAACCCTTACCAGTGTGAAGGATGAAGCTCTGGGTCATCGCGAAACGGTCACTTTTTGTGTCATCATACCGCCGACTGAAAGAGATCGTTTGTATCTTTCTTTCTCTGCTCAGCAGATATTTTTGATAAAAGTAGTCCGTCTACGTATGGGGCTCAGTCGGAAACTTAGTTGTTCTCGTACCCCTGAAAAAAATAATTAATATGTTTACTATTTTTTTAAATAAATTTAGAAATGTTAATGGGGATTATTATTTTTTTAAAAATTTGATTGATCAAACTCACTAAAATTTTATAGGGCACTTTTTATTGTTGGAAAATTGCTTACCTGTTTGGGTACATATTCTTTTGTGGACCGTCGAAAAATGCCGTACCACTTTGTTATTCAGTGTGCAATGGGGTTTTTTCCCCCGTAATATTGTTGGGAATGGTTATGTAATTATAACAATTCGTTTATGTTTGTCATTTTTAAATTCCAGAGGTAACTATAATTTCTTTGTCACATTTCTTCGTTAAACATGCGATTTCCTGCGTTAATATCAATTTCGGACATTTAAACTTTCACTTCAGTTGATAAAGGAATCATTCTATCCTTGTACTGAGTGAATAATAAAACATAAAAAATATTAGTCTGAAAATTGCCTCTGAATTCCGCGAAAGCATGCTGCAGCAGTCGCCTAGTGGTCAAGGTTACGCACTTGTGACAGGAGTGTTATGAGTTCGAGCCTTGTACCGCTGAAGACCTGCCTTGCAGAATGATCGATGCACGTTAAATATGTTGAGGCTCAAACGTCCTCCTGTCGGTGTGGTGTGAAAGTTAGGATGCCAACTCAGGTATTGTCCTCCATGACCTCTATTGTCCTCTGACCATAGTTCAAAATTATGAGATACTCGCCAAGAGCCCTTGGGCATCTTTATAGTGCTACGTAAATATTACTCTCATTCACTCCACGAAAGCATATTTGAAATAGAAAGAGCCGAATGGGCAAGGTGTCTTCTCGTGTTTGACCCAGGCTCAAAATTATGTGGTGTATCTGTAACAGACCTCGTGTTGTTTTCAGGGACATCTTAAGACTTCTTGAGGCCATGGGCCCCTATACGAATGTAGGCCCACCTATGGCCCTTAAAAGTAAACAGTACATAGCATACGTTGTCAAATACTCGTACAAGCAATAACCCGAAACAAACAAATGTGCATGATTTACAATCGCACATATCAGCTCGACCGACTGAAGAAGTAATGATGGTATAGGGTGGTAGGCCTAGGCCTGTACATGGACGACGGTCATCACATGTAGCCAGTTGACATATAGCTCGAAATTCCCAGTTTTTCGGAGAATACAACCGGAAATAACATTTGTCATTTGAAATTATTCGAATTATGATCTTCTTGCGGTTGAATCGTGAACGAGACTAGGCCCCATGGTGGCTGAGGCCCTGGACCCGGGCCCAGTTGGTTCATGCCTTAAGGCGTCCCTGGTTGTTTTAGAGTGTGACGTTAATGAAAAATAAAATAAAATCAGCCAAATAGACATGGTAGGAGCTCGTGGCTATAGTTGTTACAATCGGGTCCTGGGTTCAAGCCTTAATACCACTATAGACCCCGTATAGCAGGACCGATGCACCCTAAATCTTTCAAGGCTTAAAATCCTCACATATGTGTGGTGGAGAGGGCAGATAGTGGGAAGCCAGCTCAGGTATCATCAGTGGCGTAACGCACAACTCCGCAACCCCCGCATCACGGTGGGCCCAGGGTTCTAAGGGGCCGAAGCCTGACTGCCACCAAGTACCTACCCTGTGTTAAATCCATTTAGAGGCCCAAATCCTGTCTTTGCAGGGGGGCCAAATGTTCTTCGTTACGCCATTGGGTATCATCCTCATCACTTGGTCGAAGTTGAAAAGTACGAGGCCCATCGCCAATAGCTATCTGTATTCTGTGACACCTTATCTTTTTTAGTAAATTTAAATGTAATTTTTTTTACATTTATTTTTTATCGGTTTTTTGCTCTATATCTCTTACACATTATAACTATAAAAAAACCCAGCAATTTTTTTTTTTTAAATAAAGTTTTTTGTTCAATAAAAGGTGATTGTGAGGGGGCTGTTTCCCAGGGAAAAGATTTGTGGCTCAAAATTAGGAGCTCTCAAACTTTTCCTAACATAAACCCATTTTAAAAAGATAATTTTCCTTATGGACCCCTTTTCATTTTGTTTCTATATTATAAAGTATACATTGTAATGATGAGTATACATGTAATGATTATAGATTATACATTGTAATTGCACAAAAGACTTCGTGATAACAATTTAATGAAGATTAAGAACAGCAAATTAGGAAAAAAATTTTAATTTATGTATTATTTTTATGTTATTTTAATTTTCAATTTTACTAACATAAACACGATTTCAGATATACAGATTGTAATTACACAATAGTTTCATTTCAATTAATGTAATGGTTAACTTGGTGTATTGGTACAATTTAAAAAAAATTGCCCGAAAATGGTTGTTATTATATAATTTCTATAACTAACGTAAGAAATATAAGTTTATATTTTATTAATCTTTGTCACACACAATTGTGCTGAATTATACATACGTCGCTTATGTACAAAAACGACATGAAATTCCGCTTCAGTGCAGGTATTATTATCTAATAATTACAATCCTTAAAAATTAGATATCATTTTTAAACAGAAAAAATTAGTTTGACCCCCAATAGACACCTGGAATACAGTGGATACTTTCTAAACTTTCATATACCCCAGTAGAGACCCTTTGGGAACCTGGTCTTATTGGAAGAGCTCAATCAATTTTTCCAATAGCCGATGTGTTGCATCAAAATGCAACGTTATTAAATTAAAAAAATCGAGAAAGGAAAACGGTATATGTTATGAATGCACGTGGATTAATATTGCAATTTTATATCTAATTTGTGATACAAATAACTATATTTGAAATTTAGTGAAATTATGAGTATATATTTGCTCCGACAGCTTTAAGAAAAATTTAAAAAAAGAAGCACGATTTTTTAAAAATTTGTTAGTGCATTGTAAAAAAGTCAAAAAACAATATCAAATCCTATGTTGCTGGTAAAGTCAATGATATAGCATTTGGAATTCGATTTTTCTTTAAATGGACATAATACGATTCAATTGGAGAAAAAACGGTTAAAAATTAAATTCAAATAATTTTTTTTGGTCTAAGTTATTCTTTATATAATTTTCTGTAATCTCACAAAGTTTGTGAATTCTTTAAGTTAAAAAAAGGTAGAGCTATTGTAACTTTTATAATCGCATCCCAATGGCTTCTAAAAACTTTAAGCGGGATTATCTCAAAAAGAGAAAAGTTTTATTCCCATAAAAAAAAGGAATTTATTTTCATTTAAAATGCCAGGCTTTTTTTCTATTGTTCCAAATGCTTTGAAATATTTTTTTTTACCTATTGCTATTAGCACATGTAACAAAAGTTGGTTTGCATTTTTGAATCAAAGCATTTTTTATTCTTTAAAAAATAGTTGAATTTAGAATTTACACATTTCCCAAGGAGTTTTCAAGAAGCATTCAGAAAAAAAGTATTTTATGAATATCAATCATGCTAGCAAAAAACCCATAGCAACTTTTGCTGTACTTAGCCTATGTATTTGTAAATCAAATCTCATGTGGGTATGTCCATTATTGTAGGAGCAATAGCGTTTCAAAATCCCTTCATAAATTTTAAAACTTTTCCTGAAAAAACTAAAAGGCTAGTCTTTTGTAGTATTTTGAGCACAAAAACTGTTTTACGTAATCCATATACATTGGTTACTAAAAAAAAATGTAAAAACCATTAAATCAAAGATTTTTTTAATTGATCGTACCATGTCCCCTTAATGTTGCTTATTATTTTGAAATTAATTTCGTTCTATATTTATTTATGGGTTTAATTTTTAGATTGATATTTTTGTTTTCATTAACTTTTTAATGTCTCATTTGATGTAACAAATTTATCTCCGGTACTTCACTTAATCCATTGCCATTGTATTTATTGGAACTTCATAGAAACGTGTGCGTTCTCATTTCGAGTCGAACATTGCCGTGAGCTATAGGATTTCGTGCTTGATCTATTGTTAAAATATTTCAGTATATTTTATGCCAGTTGTTTTTGTCATTTTTATAATTACTTTGTTTAGAGGAAAGTGTGTTGGTATAGTTTCACAGATTATGAGTGCTATGTTTTCTTTTCTGGAATAATGCATTGAAGTGAAAAATTAGAACGAAAGATTTTTCTTTTCTTTCGAAATTTATTTTTGTTTATCATTTACTATCAAAGATGTATTCCATTTTCCTCCTTCAAGTAATTATTGGTGTCTTTTGACATTAATTTCAAATCCTCTGCCCCAGTTTAAGAAAAGGTTATGTCTTGGAAGTTTTTCTCGTCTTTTTTTTCCTCCTTTCATATCGAGTTTTTTCTAAGTAATTATTTTTTATGTGTAACAAGTGTTATTTTACTGAAATTTATATACTGGTTAATGTCTAATATTAATAATAATAGAAACTTTTGAATTTGTTAGATAAGTAAATACATAAATAAAAATGGTTATCAATATTGTTCAAAATTATTTGTTTCAAAGCGTCTTAAATAACTATTTTTACTTTGTTTGAACTCTTTTCTTAAATCTATAAGTATAAGACGTTTATACTTTATTTAAATTAAAAACTTGATTTAAATTATTTTTCTATCTTCTCTATAAATTTGTGTATATGAATAAACGCGAAATTCAAACTCTGACTAAACTTATCCACTCTGTTATAAGTAAGCTACCGTAAATATTTCATGTAGATTATCAAAGAATTGTTGCTGAAAAACATCCTAGATGCTCTAATACTATACCATTATTAAATTTTAATTTTCATATGAGATTTTTTTTTGAAAAGTTCAAATGTATCTTAAAATATTCCTTTAATTAATAATTCTTTCCATGAGAAATTTACGTACTCTTCTTTTTTGAAGTAATTTTTAATATTTATGAATGTATTTTTTTTTCATTATCAGCTAAATCGATTCAAATAACACTAAATAGAAGCTATTGATAAAGTTTTAAATTCAATAAGAAATTATTATAAAAACTGTGCATTATATTTCATGTGTTTTGTAGAATTTAAACACACACTTGCAATCGCTCTTATATAGTTTAATTTTTACGCATAATTTAGCTCTTTTTTTCTATTCCTACTATTAGCTCACTCTCTCCCTATATATATATATATATATATATATATATATATATATACTTTGTTCAAATTTTCAGTCGTTAATTTAATACTTTCTATTCTTCCAATCACAAGTTCAAATTAATTTTTTAAACTTTTAGTGTATGACACTTGATGTTAATACAGTTTTTTCAAATATTAATCTGTTAATTACAGGTTAATAAATTAAATTAACTTAATTACCGATTCGACGCCAACTTGGATTTATCTCCATTGTTGTAACAATGTAACTGTTAAAACAATGACAAAGGTTGGCGTCGAAAACCGGTTTTTCAGCCAAACTAGTCAAACTGGGTGTGCATTGTTACAACAGTGCAGACAAATCATGCTCTTTTTTCAATTCTTACTATTAGTTCACTCTCTCCTTATATATATATTTTACAAAAATATACAAAAAATAGATATATATCTAAGATAACTATAGTCATGACAGAATAGTTTTAGCCACAGAAATAATAGGGCAAACTCTTGGCTTTAGGAACCAGAATTGCAGGTTTAAACAATGTTTTTCGGCCAGCCAACCTTCACCTGAATTATATATATATATATATATCTTGTTCAAATTTTCAATCGTTAATAAAATACTTTCTATTCATCCATTCAAAGTAGAAATTGACTTTAAAATTTTTTTTATATGTTATTTGTTTATGTATAGTTTTCTAAAATTGTTTTCGATTTTTATAAGAAAATTTTTTTTAATTATATATATATTATTAATTTTTTATTGAATAAAGCCTCAACCGTTATGTGCAGAAAAAATTATTATAAAATCAACTTTTTGAATATTATATAATCTCTTGAGTTATAAAATTTTAATTCAAAACAAACAATTCAATTTGTGTTATATTTACATTCAAGAATTTAAAGAGAAAGAAATTTTTTTTTTGACTAGATAATTCATCAAAAAAAAATCTATGTCTAAATATTTTTAATGTTTTTCTAAAAAAATTACTTAAACGTTTATTTGAGTTTTGAAGTTTTTCGGTAATTTTTATTTATTATATAACTTTATTTTATATTTAAAGAAATATTCATTAAAATTAAATTGTCAAATAAAACTAATTTTGATACAAGATATTGTATATGAAAAACAAGGTAGTAATTTTCTATTAAAGAAAAGCGAGAGTTGTTGTGCACTTACAAGAAAACATCAAATACATATAGTTTCAGTGAAAGTGAAAATGTTAATTGAGTTTCCGATTTCTTAGAAACTATTGTTTGTATTATCTGTGTTTTTACACACTAAAGCATTTTCATAACTTACATGGATAAATTAAGTATATGTTATATATTTTAAAACTATAAAAAAATATGAACGATGTTTTTTTTTTATAATTATATCGTATTAGAAAAATTAATGAGTATTCCAGATTGGAGTATCTGTTTTTTTATGACTGTAAACTGCATTAGAAAACCTTTATTACTTTAAGGTATAAATTGAATATGGAATTATATTTATAAACATTTAAAAAAAATTTAACTATGTATTAAAGTTGTTTATTTAACATTTAAAATTTCTTATTTTCTTTAACGACACATAAAAAATAACGGAGGAATACGTAAGAATTAAATTACTGATTATACTACGTATCGGTGGTCAGCCCAAAAAGCTTATAAGATTTTGTTTAAAATGTACAATCTTTCAATGCTAGATGCGTGATGGAAAAAAAAAATGGAATTTGAAAAATCTTCTTAATATATTTTTTATTTTGTTTATTTATACTCTGAAATGTTATATAAGTTATTTTCATGCGTTTTTTTTTCAAATAAAATTCAAGATATTCTGATAAATTCCTTAAATAATGTCAATGGAAGCGAAGAGAAATAACCACCTTTTTTTAACAAAATTAACATCTATAAAGTTGCTTGAAATATTTGAATGTTACAATAATTGTTACACACTTCTGTTTATTATTTAATTTAATAATCTAGAAAAATGTATCTTGATGGTGCAGTGGCGCATACAGAAATCTTTCAAGGGGGAGGGGTCCAGGGTCCACCATTCTCGTATCAGGCTCTAATACGCCGCCCAACATATTCTTTTGATTTTGTCGATTTTCTGGAACCAAAAACAGTAAAAAATTATTGAATAAGTAATTAGCATGAAAAAAATATTTTTATAACTAATATTTAATTAAATTTTACGTACTTTATACATATAATAAAAATCAATCGAAAAAAAATCAAGGAATTTGGGGGGGTAGTGTCCGGTCCTGGGGACTCCCCCCCCCCTTGTGTGCGCCACTTTGATGGCGATATCTTTAATCATTTCCCCTACGAAAATTTTAAAAAAAACTGTGGTGGTACCCAAGTAGTCGTGGTCGTAAACTCGCAACCGGCAATATTGCTGTCGATTTATAGGTTCGAAGAAAGCCATGTGAAAAAGCTGATGCACGAGAAAGTACGAGGCTCAAGTATCGTCCTCGTCATTTGACCGGTCACTTTAGAATTCTTTCGAAATAGCATATTTCTGGAAAAGATGTCAAATTAAATTTTCTTCATAATTAAGAAATTGTTGTGCCTTAATCCATCCAAAACTTTTTCAGTTGAGTTTTTATTTAAGCACTCAAGATTTGCGATTTTTCCAATTAGCAAAATTCTCCAGCAGAATTAAAAAAAAGAGAAGGAAGGGATAAACTACAGTCACAATTCGGTAATTCATCAATTTAGTAATAATCACTTGTGGTTATGTTCATCTTTTAAGAAACCGTTGTTGACAAGGTTTAAAGAAAACAGTTTAATGATTGTTTAAAAAATTGTTGTGTAGTTTTAAAAGATAGTTTTATATTTATAAAACAAACGTTACTCTTTTTTTAACGAAATTTTTTTAAAGAAATTAATTATTCGAATACTTTTTGATTAAATGTTTCGTCATAATTGATGGAGCTTCTATTTAATAATTTGCCACACACAATCAAGTTTGGATTCCTTTAAAAAATTTTCTTATAAACTTGTTATCTCAGAAACAAATGCTCTTTCCTCTATTATTGGCTACATTGATCTTTATTGCGTATTGTTTATACAATATGTTATCCTCTTAATGTACACGAGAAACTTAATACCCATTTAGTATAAGTACCCAGCCAACTGCGGAAGCTTGGTCCCTTTCTGTTGCGTTCATCCATCATTACAATTTGCTTTTCCCTGTCATCATATTCATTCATTTGTTACTCCTCTCATAACTCGGAATAGTGATCATCGGACGATCTTTTGTGCCGCCCACAAAGAAAACACAATGAAAGTCTTGTCGTAGTCCATCATAGACTCGATCACGAATATGAAAGGAGAAATAAAAGAAGGGGAAAGAATAAGTCTCTTTTCACTTTTTCCCTTCCAACTTCGATGCACTCTCTTAAAAAAAAGGGAAAGTGAATGATTTACTAGGGAATGTGATCGTAAATACAAATCGCGTGCATCCGTATCTCGTATTAACTTCATGATGTGTGCTTGCTCTCTACGCTGAACAAAATGATACACCCGCTCGTCACTGGTCATAGGCTACTCTCCGTGTCCGATTGCGATAGAAATCCGCCTCGAAACTTATTTGTCCGACTCGTTCTGTCGTTATCTGGAAAAATGACTATTTAGATAGGAACATGTAATAATATAGAAATGATCGGCCACTTCAAGGCAAATATTTGGCTACCGTAGCTCTTCTCTTCGGAGGGGCATTTCCCGTGATATCGTGCTTGTCTGAAGAGACATGTAAAGCAAATAGCGAACTGGGTCTTATTGTTTTACCATTGCGTGCCTGCTGTTCAATCGTCTTTTCCTTCCAATGAATAAGGATATTTCGGGTTTTATAATTTTTTTGGGTGATTTATTGATATATTTAAAACTATGTTTCATTTTATCTACTTGTGTGGTTAAATAAACTTAGAAATTATTGATACATCTTGTTCTTGGGATATTTCTCCAAACATTTCATTTTCATTAATAGAATGCTTTTCAGAAGAATAATTTTTTAAGTACCGTTTATTAAAGTCGGTTATTTGAAGTGGTTTCTTAAAAGTTGAAAGTGTATATTTTTATCTCGTTCTTCAATACGTCTGCTTTTATTCTTTCAGGTCACAAAGAAAAAAGGGTTCGTAGAGACAGTAGTTCCGAAGGGGAATTTGATGACGAGCTTCGACTCTGCATCGTGGGTAAGTTGCTTTTACTAAGTTTTTGTAGAATTAATCCGAATATTCTAAGAATTGAAATCTACATTTGTAAATTTATTTCTAGTACTTTTTAAAGAGTCACGAGAGCCCCTTGATTATTATACTAATTTTCACAGGTTAAAATAAAGTGTAGGATGAATTTTTTTCGATAGTGATTTTATTCTGAAACTTTTTCTTGCAACCTGAAAATTATTTTACAAGTTGTCAAAAAAGGGAAAAATTTGCACTTTGTACTTCACTTCACCACTTACAGTACTTGAATAAATGTTAAATGTCTGTATGTGTGTGTGTGTGTGTATTATTTATCCGCTTTGAATTTTATAGAAATAATTTTAGTTGTTGAACCTAATCTCATGCAGTTTTAACTCTGCAAAACGTATCTATTAATGTTACAGTTTTTTAGAAATGGATCTTTTCAGAAAAGTGAGTATCTAAAGAAACAAGTTATATATGTTAAATATATAATTTTAATTTCATATAAAAGGTGAACTTATTAAGGCACTTTTTTTCATTATGTTTCAAAATCAGAACTTCATCAAATCCTGATTCAATAAAGGATGATTTTCCCAGAATTGTTACAACTGGTGTAATAGAAGTGAAGCACATCATATATGCGCCTCGAAGCCAATGAATAGTGCATTATAATTTACGAGGGAGGCGGCCGGGGACCAACTCTTAAAACGGTCAGAAGCAGAAGACACGGTGCGAACAGGCCGATAAATATTCCTAGGCAAAGCCCATCCGTTTGCTGTCAGGGAGCGTTAATTTACAACGTCCAGTTGGCGAGTCCCGGGCAATATCGGACCGGTCCCTCGATGTCCATTCCCGAAAAAATCCCCACGAGATTTATGGCCCTTATGTCGGCGGATATGAAAGCCATATTTTTCACGTGTCTCCTCGCGCCCGTAGACGTGATTGTCCGCGCGACTCACTCACTGGAAAAGCCATTGTTGCCTCTTTTGGTGCATTTGGGCACCCTATAACTACTGCTCGCCACTCCGTCCTTTTATTTTTATATTTTCGTATTATGATCCCGCGTATGGACTTGCTCGAGCTGGTCCATCCAGAAATTTCATTTCGGCAGTCGCAGCAGCTGGACTCCAGGGCCGACCCACCATCCGCCATCCTCAGATAATGGGATTGGAGTCGCCCGGTCAGTCTTTAAAGGTTTACTGCTTTTTCGCTCCTACACCCACTGTTTTTCTTTTATTTCCCCCTTTCGGTCGCTATTTTTACTCTGACAGAAGGAGTCCGGAGCCGTAACACCTTTTTCTACGGTGCTCCGGCACTTGGCAGACCGTTATTGGCTACTCGATAAGTATACGCTTTGCGAAAGAGCCCCATATAATGAAGACCAAAGGATAAAGCTGCTTCTTTATTATAGAAATCTAGTGGACAAGTCGCCGAGCGCCCAATTGTTTGGCCGATGAAGAATTTCTACCGGTGTCTCTAGTCTTTTTTTTAATTTTTTTTTTTTTACTCTTCCTAAGCGCTGCCGATTCCATTGTCAAATGAAAGAGGATTTCGTGTTTTTATTTTTTAATATCAAGCATTTTATTTACGTTTTGAAAAAAATACAAGTGCATGGTTTTTTTCTTCTTCTTATTTTTGTTTTTGTTTTATTAAATATCAATACTATTATATATTTATGTGCAAAATTCCGACGTAAAATAATCGCCTTATGAAATATGCTATGAATTATTTTGCATTTTTGTGAACGTTTCCAAAAAATAAATGATTGTAAAAATATGTGGAATAATTTGATTTCATTTTCAAGAAAGCAGAGAAAGTTGCCTCAAAGAGAGAGAGAGAGGGAAAGAGAGAGAGAAAATCAAACCTTGCTCAAAAACTTAATATCGACCTTTTCAATGAAAGATTTTAAAATGTAAAATAAAAGTATTACAGTTAGTGGCTGTGGTAGCCTAGTGATTAAGGTCACGAACTCGTGCCCAGTGTGTCGTGGGTTCAAGTCCTGATGCCGCTGAAAACCCGCCGTGTAGAGGCAGCTGATGCACGTTAAACATGATGGACGAAAAGTCCTCTCTTTGGCGTGTTGTGGTAGTTTAAAGTGGGGGATGCCAGCTTAAGCCTCGTCACTTGACCGAGGCTTAAAATTATGAGATCTGTCGCCAATAGTCTTCCTGTTGCTTTATAGTGCAATATTAATATAACTCTCACTATTATAAAATCGTTGTTAAATATTTATTTATTTTTGATTTTGGTATCACTGCGATATTATATGGGAAATTATTTAAAATCTGAACCAATTTCATGCAAAAAATGAGTAGATTAATTTTTGTTATATTAAAAAATTATGACGACAGTTACATTAATAAAATTTGTAAAATAAAATAATGAAATTGTTATTGTTGAGAAAGGAAAACTCTTGTTGCTTACCCTTAAAATATTTATTGAAAGAACGATGATGGTATAAAAATCATAAAAAAAGAATCGGAAATGTCCAAACTTTTCTCCCTTTCTTTGTTTATTATACCTTTGTATCACACGATTACATTTTTTTAAATTTCCTGACTCTTTCATCACGTCATTTTTCTCCAGTTAATCTACTATATCAATTCGTTCGTTTTATTGCCTACAAATTAATTTCAGAATCACGCGTTTCTTATTATATAATAGTGCATTATATAATAGTATTACATAATGCACTAATTGAGGAAAATATTTTGATAATATACTAATTGAACAAATTAATGCGTACAATGTAAATGAAACACGTAGATTAATAGGAAACGGATAAAAGATTCATCAATTATGATTACGATTTTTTTTTCCTTAATTAAGTAACGGTACGATTGATTAAAGAAAAAAGGAACCACCTTCAATTTCTAAATATAACACTTGTAATTTCCTCTCCACTTAATATTTCTTGAAAACAAAATGATAAGGTCATCGATTGTTATTGTGTCATATAGTTTACTGACATCAGACAAATATGAGATTGAGAATTGAATACCTGTCTTATTTCTTCTATAACTCTTATTCTGATTACTGGAATATATCTGGATTAGCTTCTTGTTCATTGCATCACCTCTTAAATCCATTTTGTTATTAATGTTTTTTCCAGAGGGGCATATATTTTAATTTTTCCTCTTTCCGATTGTGGATTTTTCTAGCGACAAGGAAGTTTGAATTATAAGTATGTGAGACGAAATATATCTTAATTATTTTTTCATCCATTCATTTCATATGAATTTTTATTGATGACACTCTGTCCCCCCTCTAATACATAATTAACTTTCACCATCTAAAACTATTGCAGTAAAAAGTATCAAATCATTAACAGGATCGGTACAATATTTATGAATATACCTGGGACGTTCCGAAAGTAAGTTACGTCATTTTTTTTTCTCACGTAAGATTCATTATCACAAAAAATGCATCTTAACTTCGTGAAATCTACATCTTGCACTATTTTTTAATATAATTACTGCCGGGAGTGAGACATTTGTCGTAGCTTGCGATTAGTTTAAAGAAAGAACTCTAGAAAATCTCGGTGCCGTGTAATCTCGGTGCCACAACCTATTCCATCTCAGCGATGTTTTGGGTGGAGACAGGGGCGTAAAGTATACCCCCACATCGTGGTGGGGCAGGATTCTAACGGGCCCAAAGCCTGACTGACTCCAAGTATGTATTTAACCAATTAATAAAATATTAAAGGCAAAATCTGACTTAGCAGGGGAGGGGCTAATATTCCCCTTTACGCCACTGTTGTGAGAGTTTTCTACTTACAGGTGAACTGGGATGCTTCTACGTCATTGAGGTGATTTCTGGAGTAAAGGGAGAAATCCATGTCTTATCACCTGTGATGGTTCTGAACCGGTACTCATTTCTCTCTTGCCGCATCAATTGGTTGAAGCTGATTCCCATTCTTCCACTCTTGGGATTCAATGTCAGGTTACTCAGCACCCATCTTGCTGACACTTTTCGGCAATCGAGCTCATCATGGAGTACCTAACATCTTGTCCTGCACTCTAGCAATGTTGCTTTAATTCATGGATGTGGAAAGTCACCCACTTCCACCTTCATTCTGATTCTATGTGTAAACAGGTACTCATTTCTCTCTTTCCACATGAGCTGATTGAAGCTGATTCTTATTCTTTTTTCTTGGGATCCTGTGTCAGGTTTCTCAGCACCCATCTTGCTGACACTTTTCGCCAACTGTACTCATCATGGAGTATCTAACATCTTGTCCTGCACCCTAGCAACGTTGCTTTCATTCATGAATGTGGAGGAACGCCCATTTTGATTTTCATTCTGCAAATTCTATCTTCTTCCACCGAACACGCAGCACCAGCGACCAACCATTTTACGAGATAGGATCTCTTCTTCATACATATCTGTAGGCGTTTATAAATGACGAACACACTAGTCCCTTGCTACAATTTATACAGGATAACAGCACGCACTTCGATTGGCAACCAAATCTGTCTGCCATCGCCATTTGTACTCCAATAACCTCGAGCATGCCGGTTTACTACTACTCTCTCTTTTTAAGCGTTCTGCTCATGCGTCATTCCCCTGACATTGACGCTTCTTCGTTGTTTAACCAGCAATGAATGGAGTTTCTGATGGCTGTTGTTTTTTTCATCTGGTGTACCATTTTCTCTTTCAACAAGAAAAAAATGTGACGAAACTAATTTTCGAAACGTTTCTCGTATTTTGAATGTTAATTTCCTTTTAATCTATCTTTCAATGCTAATAGATAAAAGTGGAATTTTCGAAATAAAATCCATGTATAATTAATTAAACCCTGAATTATAAGTTTCCTGGTTGAAATTATTTTCTCTTCTGTTTCAATTTGTACAAGTTATTCTGTGTATTTTAAAATAACATTCATTTAATTATTAGTTAATTATTTAAAACAGCTCCTTATTTCTATGGCTCTGGCTATTATACATAAATCATTTTATAGAAAAGAAGAAAAAAAATGCTTAAAACTTCACATTTTGAGTACTTTTTTGTAAAAATTTTGCTTCCGTTATACCTATTCATTTAGTTTGGGAAATAAATCCCACTGTTAAACTAGTGATAGAATGATTTTATTTCGGGAAATTTTCAAGAAAAAAAATTATTTTTAAAGTATATATAAATTGACAATACACAGTGCACTATCTTTCACGTAATCTATAGTATCTGTTTAAAGGTTTACTACTCTCTGTTCAAAAATGTTCCCTATTTTTGACTTACATGATTTTGCAGTTTCCATTATTCATTAAACCTTTTACTATCAAGTTTTACCTCTGGTTGCAGTTTCTTGAATTTCCGCTGAGTTAGTTGTTAGAGAAACGTATTCAGAGTGTTAAACAAGAAAAAAAAATTTTTTGACTGCTCGTTACATAAGTCTGGGGAAAAAATAAAAACGTACGGTACCTTACAGATAAGTTCCTCCTGAGTAAATACTGCTTCAAATTAATCATCGTTTCATGATTTTCCTCACAAGCCCAGGGCGATTGTTTTGTGATTCGCCGTGGAATATAAGCACTTATCTGCGAAACTGAATGAGAACCCAGAATCTTCCAACGCCTCTTAACCGTTTCTTGCAGTGATGCTTTGCTTAGTGGCATCGAAGTGCATTGGTATTACTGATTGTATAATAGATGCGACGCCTCGGGTTGCGGGTTTTTCTGATATAGAATACATCTCCGCAGAACTTCCACTGATGAAATTCGTTTAACTCTGAATGAATTCCTTCCACCTTTACCTTTCTGAGAAATACCTCTTTTTTCCCCTCTTTCTCTCTCTCTTTTTTTTTTTAAGATTGAAGATTTTTAGTTAGTGAGAAGCAAAAGGCGAAATAAAAATAACATGCAGGGAGGGAAAAATGTACAAAAAATAACAAAAGAAAAAACTGGTGAAAGTAAGAAAAAGGGGGGGGGAGTTCCCTTAATGGCAGTAACCAGAGCAGCGCCCATTAAGCTCCTGGAGAAGGCCGGAGAGAGAAAGAATTCTATATAAAAGCACAAAAATGTCAGAAAAGAAGGCGGTTGTAGAACACTGGAATCACTTCTTTACTTTCTGTCTTTTTTATTATTATTATTTTTAGTTATTTTTAGTCGTTTCCCTTGCAGCAATTTTGCAACCAGAGATGTCTTTGCAAAGTTTTCGAAACGATATGATTTTTCACCCGACTTCCAATTGGATCGAGACAGATCGATATAACACATGGACTACCATGTATATTACTTCAAACCAATAATATCGTATCAGTTTTTTCTCTCCCTTTTTTTTAAGAATTATATTATCATTCTTGTGTGCTTCCTCCATTTAAAATAGTAATAAGTATTTTAATTTCTGCAGCAATCTGTTACTTTCATAATCTTTTGTTTTCATGTGACCGCGGTAGCCTAATTGTTATGGTCTCGAATTCGTGGCCGGAGTGTCGTGAGTTCTGGTGCCCCTGAAGACCCGTCAGGTAAAAAGTATTGATGCACGTTAAATATGTCGAGGCTCAATCTCCTCCCGTTGGTGTGGTAATTAGGGAAGGGACTGCCAGCTCAGGTGTCGTCCTCATCACATGGGCGGGGTTCTAAGTGCGAGGTCCGTTGCCAGTAGCTCTTGTGTTGCTTAACAGTGCGACGTTAATAAACCTCTCTCACTCACTCTTGTCGTACCATGGAATTTAAAAAAGAAAAAATATATTGGTGATGCAAAAACTGTATACTGTTAATTCGTAGTAAATTTTCTGGTATTCACCTCCATTAATTAAGTCATTGTTTTGATTCTAAAATTTTTGAAAAAATTTAACTTCAAATCTTTGTCAAGATTTTTGATTTGAATATTAAACTCAATTCGTTAAAATTATGGTTTTAAAGCGTATTTATTTTAAAAATATATTAAAAAATTGAAGTGTTTTTCACTTAAGATTTAATTAATTTTTGTTTAAATAAACTTCAGATTAGCGTTTATTCCAAAAGTAAGCGTCTAACGATTTTTTTTTAAATGACGTTTTTTTCTGTTGTAAAGGTAAATAAAAGTGTAGCACATAACTTTAAACCCGAGAAAGAAATGAAACATAGCGAAGAAATAAAAGAATCGTAAGAGAAAATAAATTGAGAGAAAGAAAGAAAGATTCGTAAAAATAATTTATAACTTAACTCAGTGGCACAACAGCCCATGAGGGCCAAGACCTACTGTGCCCATTTCAGTATACGTGACCTAGGGCCCTGAGGTGCATGAGCAGATCTTCCGATCAGGTGGTCAGTCCTACGCGAAACTCTCAGTGTTAAGTTCCCAGGCATTCATTTATCGACCCACTGAAGGGTTGAAAGGCTGAGTCGACCTTGCCCCGCCCGAGGTTTGAACCTCGGACCTGTGGTGTGGAAACGCGATGCACTATCACTCAGCCACTGGGCTTCACAAAATAATCTATAGAAGCAATATTTATGTAAGAAATTGATACATGAAAAAATAACGATTTTGAAATAAACTAAAAAAGGAAATAGGTTTTTAAGTACAAATTATCTATACGAATATATAAAAGAAGGAGCTTGTGTGTTTCACCTATTCCGGCCAAATTAATGAAAGAATGAAACTTAGCATGTAGAAGCTATAGGTCGTTATGCTATTAACCTCGAAGAGTTTTTTTCGAAATTTGCTTTAGATTTTTTTTAAATTCAATTTTTATGCGATTTTTCAGCTAAATGGAGATATGACGTCATCAGCTCTGTCAAGTCTTCACTTTGTGAAAATTAATATTTTGAGCAGTTTTGGAGGGGATTTTAGCACATTTTACTGAAAATATATTTATTTATGGTTGTATTTATTCTTTTTTTCAGCTCTTTGAGTTGGAATTACATTTATTTTTCGAAAAAATCGTTGTCAAAAAATGTGTTTTCTAAATTTCATTTTTCCGATTGGCAACACTACTTTGATAACAGTAGATTTTCAATGTTTTAAAATGTGAATTGTATTTGATTCACAACGTATTTATATAATCCTTTACCGTACTTTAAAAAAAAAAATGGGGCAATATGTACCGTTAAAGTATACTGATAGTTAAGGCGATGGGATTTCGTTCTTCGTTTAACTTTTGGCGCCGAAAATTTTGTGACGGGATATCAACATCAGATGGATTGTTAGCCAGCCAACGTTAGTGGACAATACTAAAGTTTCGCCACCGTATTAAATTCATGTATCTGTGTATAATTTTTGTTCATAATTTTTTCTTATCAACTTTTGTGATTTGTAATAATGCATGCTGATTGCGCAATAGAAAAAGTACCCATCTTGCAATGCCTAAGGCTATTAAAGCTACTATTTTTATTGTTGTGGCCACTTTTAAAGATATTTACTTCCCATTAAATGTTCTATTTCATTTTATGCTGATTAATCTTAGCTGTACTATAAGCCTGATTACATCTTTAAACTTTTTTGCTCTATCTGTAAAATTTTTGCTTCCCCCTATGTTTATTAACTTTATGTTATTTTTAGAGTCAACAATGCAAAAACATATGTACATATTTTGGTACTAAACAGTTGTAAGGACCTTGGGTTTGCACGGTTGCTTTTCCTTATTCTAGCTAACCTGAATGTTGGTGGTATTATCAATCTACGGCTGTGCTTGGGCTACAATTCATGTGATTTTGATATTACAACATAAGGTAGTCGGCCCCAAAGTAAGTAAAGCTGCGAACTAAAGCATCGCTTGAATATCAGTTAACTTTAGCGGTACGTCTTGCATACTTTTAGCGTCACCACAGCCAAATTGGTGACATGCGAATCACTCCTTTGATATCAAAGCAACAAAGATTTTTACGTGTTTTTTTTTAAAAAGAAAGATCAATTAGATTTTGGTGGGAAATAGCATGATTTGCGTGGTGCCAATTTTGACTGTGGTGATGTTAATACATAAGAATACAAATTTTTATTTATAAAGAAGATTTTCTGACATATTCTTTTTTTTTCTGAGCTGTTTATGGTAGTTTAATCAAAATCAGACTTTTGCTTACCTATTTAGGGCTGCTTTTCAGTTTGAATTAATGTTAAAATTTCTACCATATGCTAGGTTACTTCATATATATATGTACGTTTATTTTATTCATGTTTAAATTTTTTATGTTTAAGATTTTCTGGCAAAATTAAGGCTTAATTTTTTTGTTTTTGATAACCTTTTAATTTTAATTAATGCTATATTTTCTATTTTAGTGTCACACACTTTTATATTTGTTTATTTTCTGAACTGTAATTTTCTTGCTCATTGTAGTTTTAACTAAATCGGCAAATTCCATGTTTCATCGATGTAGCAAAATAGTACCAAAATCTAGCTTATAACTAAAAGAAAAGGTACTGACATATTATTACAAAAATTGCCAACTTAATTAATAACTTGCCAAATTGGCAACTCCAATTTCATGTGTTGTATGCGCTTAGTTGACAACCATATGCTTCATTTCATGTAATGTCGCCAATAGGTTGCAATAATATGTAAGTACCATAGAAAATGACACTAAATTCAAACTAATTGGGATTATCAGAGTGCCAATATCGTGATTTAAGTTAGAATTTATGATACTTATAATATTAGTGTCATCACAGCCAAATTAGCGCCACGCTAATCGCTCATTGATATCAAAACAATTAAGATTCTTAGGTGTTTTTATATGAAAAAAAGTCAGATTTTGGTGGGATATAGCTTGATTTGCTTAGTGCGGTTTGGTTGTGGTGCTGCTAATACGTAAGAATACGAATTTTTATTTACGTATGAGATTTTCTGATATGTTTTCTTTTTGTTCTGAGCTGTTTGTGGTAGTTTACTCAAAATTAGACCTTTATTTTTATATTTAAGGTTGCTTCTTGGTTTGAATTAATGTCATAATTTCTACTATATGTAAGGTTACTTCATATATATTTATGTTTACTTTCTTTCTGTTTCAATTTTTCATGTTTAAGAAATTCTGGGAGTGTTTTGTTTGTTCAGAGCTCTGGTTATGGTAATTTCATCAAAATTAGGGCTTAATTTTTCTGTTTTAGATATTTTAATATAAATTGTTATAATTTGTATGTTAGTGACACACAGTTTTATATTTGTTTATTTTCTAAACTTTAAATTTATTGCTTTTTGTTGTAGTGTACATTAATTACTGACTCAAAAAATAGTTTTTAAGCCAAAAAATGATTTGTGAATCTTTAGATTATAAGGTATTAGCATCACCGCAGCAAAATTGGTGCCAAACAAATCACACCTTCATGTCAAAACAATGAAGATTCTAACATATTTTATATGTGAAAAACCAATCACACACACAGTCGGATTTGGGCAGAAAATGGTGTAATTCATGAGTTGCCAATTTGGCTGCGGTGACATTAATAATACTGATAATAATTGCTCATTCATGAACACAAATATCAGTGGATTTTTTAGGCAATGGAATTAAACAAAAAAAAAGTAGTACTAAATTAAACTATTTGCTATAAACAGATTACCAATATTTATAAAAAAACTACCTTCCATTTTTATCAAACATGTTATTAAATGCATTTTGGTATATTTTCTACATGTTGCTTTTTTGGGGGCCTCATAGTTTTTATAACTGATAAGTACTCATCTTTTGATCTCATGGAAAGATAGTTAACTTTATTCATCACGAAGATCTTCACAGAAACTATTGATGTGATAGAATGCATAACTAAGTAATTTTCTTTTGCACTTTAAAATTCTGATTTAATGCAATTTTTTGTTGTGTTGCATCATGGTTTAATTTTTTTCTGACAATCTTTTTTTCATATAGAGATTTTTGAAGATTTTATACATGCATTGTATATATTTGTTACATATGCATACATTTCTATGGCTTTTTTTTTATTGAAAGGAAAGGTTATTGTTTTTCTTCCTTTATCAGCAAATATCATGTTTTCATCATTACAGGAAAACGCATCAGATGCTGATCAATGTTTATCAAATTTTTTGTCACATGGCATCGTGGCTTAATTTTGTTTCTGACAATCTTAAATTTTTAAATTTATATATACCATTTGTGATCGAAAAATGTTTGTAAAAAAAAGATGCAGCTTGATTCAATTTTCTGATATTTCTCTTAGGATTTTTTTAAAATTCATTGCTGATGCGATTTTACTTCTCATGACATCACGGTTTAACTTTGCTTCTGATATGTTCCTCATTCAGTTTTATGAAGATTGTATATTTTATACGAATCTTCCTATCCATATATGATATATTTTAATGATCACTACTTATTTATCATTGTATTTTCTCATTTGTTCTTTGCGACTGAATAACAAATATTTTTAATCAAAATATTGCAAAAAATTATTGTTTAAAAATTAATTTTTTATCAACAAGGTTTATTATTTCTCTCATTAGATTCATAATTGGTTGTTTTTTTTAATTCTGTTTTTGATGACTTTTTTTTTTAATTTTGGATTTTACTAATTTAATTTTTTTACTATTGTATTACATCTAGATTTTATATTAAATGTAATGTAGATGTTGGATAGTATTACATGCATTCCTCATGTAATTTAATGCTGCAGTGAATTTAATATAATAGTTTATTACAATATAGGCCTATTTTAGGTGTGTTTTTAACTTTTAGTTTGTACTAATTTAATTTTTTTCCAATTGAAGGCTTCCTAATATTTTATTTATGATAGTATTTTAGTTGAATGGTTTATCATAATTAATTTTTTCTTCTGATTTATATATTTCATGTTATTTTACTCATAGTTCCCACAGCAGAAATATGCTACTATTATTACTTTTCTGTTATTATATTTATTTGTATTTTCATTCTTTCATTCCTATTTAAACTTTTAGCATGTTAATTTATGAAATTTTATGAAATCTTTATTTATTGTTAAGCAAAATTTCAATGTGAACACTCATAAAAAATTTTTTTTTTTAACTTTCGGATACACTGCCATGTAATGGCTCAATCCTCTTTAAAATATATCACGCTTGCAAAAAAATGCTGAATTTTATTTTTAAAAAAAATTTAACCCGTGCGAAGAACGGGTACTTCAGCTAGTATATTATAAATTACAAACCATTTGGAATTATTATACGCAACTCTTAGAACTCTGTAATGACTTGATTATTCTCTTATTTATTAAAATAATTAGTTGATAAAAAGAGAATAATAAGAGAAATCGTTTAAAAAGTTTATCAAATTGCTTAGTTATAGTGTTTGTGTATTTTTATACTACAAATAATATACTATTCAGCGTACAATTGCCTGTGACGCTGGCAATATATATATATATATATATATATATATATATATATATATATTGCTTACATAAACCTTTTACTAAGGGCAAAAGAATCCAGAGACATTTTAACCAATAACTGCTACACGATATTATACTTCTGTGCAATATGAGATTTATCGTAGGTTGGATATGCTGTTTGTTCTAAAACACTAAACATGAAATATAATGTTTGTGTTTTACAAACTAAATCACAAACATACATTCTTTCGCGTTCGACAAGCTACGCTCTATTCACTGTGCTTAGCAACTTTGTTCAATAGTTACATTTTTTTATAGTAGCTTGTTTATTCAACGAATTAAATACTCCAAACTGTCACGTAAATATGCTTATTTATTTTAAAATATACCACCTTTTTTTTAAAAAAAAAAATAAAGAAATTTTTTTCAATACATCGTATATCGCACTGCTCAAACTTGAGAGTTTTTTTTTAAACAACGAAACTTGTTTCATGTGCAGTTATTCGATGAAGTGTAGAAGATTTCTCATTAAAATTTAGTGCATTTATTGACTGACATTGAAGTTTATGCTCTCCGGGAATGAGCTATTCCGTTGAAAAATAATGGGAAACTATTGAAAATGAATAACACAAAGGACGCACAATTTTTGATTGTCCCACATCGTATCGCCTTTACGTTATTTAATGCACCAAAGCAGTTCGGTAAAACGAAGAAGGAAAATAAAATAAATATCCGTCAGCACAACACAAGAGAGAATAGCAGCGCATGCGTTGTGTTTGACTCTTCTACAGTTTTCTTTTCCTGAGCCGGGAATTTGAGGACCTTTGGGAGCGGAAAAGACGGAGCCACGGCCTTTGGGGGGTAGCTTAAAGAGAAAGCGAGAGACAGGAGCAGAGACTGAAAGAGAAAAAGAGAGAAAAAAGTTAGGGGCACGCGCCCTCGTGGCCAATGAGAGGCCGTCGTCGGCCTGATTGATGGCATTGCTCCGACGATAACACCTTTTGCCTCTCGCCCAAGGAGTCGGGGCCAAAAGGTGAGGAGGCAGGAGCCTGTCAGGGTTAATAGGCGTAGATTGATGGCTAGGATTTCTAGCAGGGCCCACTGGGCCCCCCTGCTCGATAGCCATCGTCGTCGATAAGGGGACACTAGTTCCTCTCTCTTTCTCCCTTTTTCTCTCTCTGGTAGCAATCGAACATTAAATCCATCAGAAAATCTGGACGCTGTTGACAAGGATGGTGACGGACGAGGCCAGTATTGGGTGGCATTACGTCGCGAAGAAATGACAGCGACACTCTTATCATATGTCACGGGACAAGTGGCCAGTGTTGGTGGAAGGAAGAAGTAAGAAGAGAAGGAGGGGGGACATTTTTTTCTCACACCCTGTATCTTCTTTGGACTTTATACCTGGTTGTTTAAAGTTCTATCGCGGTGTGGAGGGGGAATGTGATAAACGAGAACGTATGGACATCATTGCGGACAGACATGGCAGGATTGCTTTCCAATAATGATACTCCGTATGCAGTTTACGCTAGAATGGCTGTTAAGTTTTGATTAGGAGAATAACGCATGGGATCGATGAATCGCATTTGTTTTCGCGCAAATAAGCATATAAAGCGAGTTTTTCTCTTCAGCGATATTCTATGCTGACTAGGGCAGTGAGTTGTTTGTGTTGAGCCGAAATATCCAATAAGATTATATGGATACAAACTGTTTCGTGTTCTACCCCTACGTTATGGATTTATATATGAATTGAATAGATTTGTAGGTTCAGTGTTTCACATCGTATTTAATACCCTTGCATTACTTATATTTCTGAAATGTGGTTTTTGAGTACGCTTAGATTCCGAAGCATTGAATTAAAAATAAAACCTGGTGCATTTTTTAATCAGAGAATGTTTATTTGAAAAATAATTTGAAACACATTTTTCTCTTGCTCAATTCATAAATATTCCGAAACCAACAGAATACTATAAAAAACATTCAGGTTCACAATAAATATTATTCATTAAAATTCTGTGAAAATATTTCCATATATAAATTTCAACTTTTATTACATTAAGTAATGAATAAAATAAATTTCAAATTAATTAATTAATCACTCGAACTTGTACAAAATGCATACTAGAGAATTCATCAATAATTTACAGCATTTTCATTTTTAACACATATATTATTTGTATCAAATAATTTTGAATTCTAAATTCCGTTCTGTTATCGGCAATGCACCGAAATAAGTATTGTGTACACTTTTGTGCATTTTCTGATACTTTCTTTGATTTTCCAAGTTCATACCGAGCATTTACGATATATTTGCCAAAAAAAATTCCTTTGAATGTAAGAAAAAAAGAAAAGAGGATAAGTGATGATACCCAGAAAGAGAAAAAAGAAGACTATGTAAAATGAAAAATTATCAAACCAATTAGATTAAGTTTTCAGGTATGAATTCCACGGACCGTTTTTTTATTCACTCTTTTCCATACTACCCATATTCATGTGAATAATCAAGCCCAATTTTAAATTTCAATTCCTGGGCACGTTTCAGACATTCATAAATAAAAGAGAAAAAAATATTCAAAATAAGCATAATAAACGTCTGGTCTTCTGATTAGCATGGGTAAGAATGTCCTTGTAGCCAGGCTGTGCATGCAAATGAATCCGCCATGGAATTACATCATCGCTGTCCACAAATCCTTTCGATGACATCTCCTTTATTTCCCGAGGGAGTCCTCTGTCTTTCTCGTCTGCGTGTTTTCATTCTTTTCTTTGCTCTCTCTTTTCTCTCCCCGCTGCGGCCGCAATCGAAACTTTGGATTCGTTCGTTGTGGTCTTTTTAAAAGACGATCAAAACCTTAGCCCGGAGGGTTTCTTTTGATCTGCCTTGGCTTAGTCATGGTGCGAAAGTTTCCGTTGTTTTAAAAATGTAAGTTCTTGTTGTTCTAAAACGATTTATTGGTCGGAAGAGAGGGGGGGGGGATGAACTGTAGTATCGATCACTAAAGTTCACTCTCTCTGAAGTCTTTCTCTCTTGACGACACTTTTAAATTAAAGGCACGTTTTCGAGAAAAAATCTTGTTTCCGCGTGGAGTTTGTCCGTTTTAAAACTTACAACGACGTGTTTCCAGTTGGTATGGGGAGTAGGAGGGTCCATCACATTTTGCACTGAAAAAAATAGGTAAAACTCGGAAATCCAAGGTATCATCTAAATTTTTTTTAAAAAAAAACTTTGAATAATTTTTGTTTTATTATTTTTTATTTTTTTATTCGTACTATTTTGAGTTTTGTAATGCATAAATCCCTGCATGCCACGAATTTGATATTACAAAGCATTGAATGCCACAATATGAAAAAAATTACCTCTAGATATTCAAGATATTATTTCTATATTGTTTTCCTGTTTCTTTTAAAAATATATTTATCTAAACTTGAATTATAAAGGATTGTATTCTGATACAGGAACAGCTAATACTTTCTTATATTTTATTTTTATATCTGAATTCTCTACCTTTTCTCCTACTTATGCGCAATGATGTTTTTCTTTCGTCTTGGTTTTTTTTTTTTTCATTTTTTTCGAGCTTTATTTGATTTTTAGTTACTTAGAAAATTACCAACTTCACTCCTTATAGTTCATTTTTATTAAATAAATGCTCGAAAATGTTGACTGAGACTGTTGACAAAGAGTTATTTTAACTAATTTTGTAGATAATTTAACTACCTCTGATCTAAAAAACACTGTCGAATTCATTTACTTAAATGTTAATTTTTTTTACCAATTTAATTCTTAAAAAATCATATAATTTTCGCTTAGCTTCAAGAACGATATTAAAAACATTTGTATTACATTAATCTAATACATTTTAAACATGTACTACATTAATAAATAGTTAAATCAAATTTTAAGAAATAATAATTATCCATTAATTGGAGAATTCAGGAAAATGTATAATTCATTATTTTTAATCGTAATACTGAAATGTAATTAAAACACATTTTGCGTTCTTGAAATTAGTTATATCAACAAATAAAACCTCAAGTCTTTCTGTGCTCAAATGGTTAGGAATAAAGTCTGCTCACACATCGCTTTATTTCCAACAGGTAGAATGCATTTTTCTCTCTTCTACGGTCTCGATATGAATGGACTGAAAATATTTTAGTCCCCTCTTCTTTTATACTGAATAAAATATTTCGGTTATTTCCAACCATATTTTCTCCCGTTTGTCCCTTCCCTCCTACCCTCCATCCTATTTTGTAAACCTTGTCATTCTTCAGCTACTATTAATTCTACGGAGGAGAGGAATTTGCAACGTCAGCGTGCTTTTCATTTCCATTGATTGAATGCATGTGCTATACTCTCCTTATATATATATATATATATATTCTTTTATATATATATAAGATAACTGAAATATAAACTAGGGGTCTAAGTTCATAATTTATGGTGTTTACTATTCGAAACTTTGTATCACCAGAATTCACGTGGTTCCATTTTTCAATCGAGCGCAGTAGTTTCAAGAAAATAGATTTTCGGACTGCTGGGTTATTTATTTTCCCCGGTATATATGGATTGGGACAAAATGAGGAATTGACCTCCGCGTCTGTCGATAACATTTTGCGTGTTACCAATGAAGAATAAGTCATGGTTAGAAATTTTTGGGCTTGGAATAAATGCTTATTTTGCTCTTTCGAATTCATGTCTTTATTATTTTTTAAAGACTTTTGGTAATTGGAGGATTAATCAAAACTGTGAACATTAACAAAAAATTTGCTTAAAATGTTAAACAATACACAAATTATTAAATTTTCTGACAAATCTTCAAAGAAAATTTATCTGAAGAAAGCTTAATATATTCTAACGACCATAATTTTACTACTTATGGAAGACAAAGCCAAAAAGTAAGAAATCTCATATGAATTTTGGTCAGTGCAGGGTGTAGAGGTTCCAGAGACGTTTTAAGGCTTGGGCCAACCGGCCAGGGTCCAGGGCCTCGTCTTGTTCTTAATAATATCACGGTACAAATATTTTTAATCGTCAAACAAATACAGATCCTAGACATATTCTCCGAAAAACTGGGAATTTCGAATTAGGGCAACATTTGCAAAGCCATGTCCGTAACGAGTTTAAGCTTAGGTCTGCAACACTATATCATCATTAATCAAAAGGTGGTGAACTTATGTGTGGTGGTGGTGGTGGTTGAATGGGTTTGTGCCTGGGTTTGTGAGATTGCGAGTCATGCACATTTGTTTCTTACGGATTACCGTTTGAACAATGTATGCCATTTACTGTCCATTGAGAGGGGTCGCAGGGGGGGGCTACTTTTTCTTAGGGGTCCAGGGCCTCATGAAATCTTAAGACGCCATTGAGATATTCTACAATATTTCATAGAGTTCGTTGGTTTTTACTATTGCATAAATGCTTACAAGGAGACTTCAAACTACAAAGTTTTGAATCGCTGCTAAATTTTTTATTTCACTGAAATTTCTGCAATTCCTGGAATCTAGTTAAGTGTCCCTAAATTGTGTTGGCACAAAAAGTTTGAGAAAATCTGTCTTAATCATATAAATATTAATCAAAATTAATGGAACTTATTATTAATTTGATTAATAAAAAAGTATGGGTTTTTTAAGATGATCAAAGTTGCGATCTGTTTATGAAATTATATGTCACATTATTTTGGATCTGCTTTCACTATTGAGGAAGTTAATTTTAAAAATATGTTATATCTATAAAAAGTTTCTTTTTCATTTTTTATTAAATATTTTTAAATATTTTTCAAAAAAATGTTTTTAAGATACGTAAACGTTGTTTAAAACTTAGTTCCTTTGTAATTTAACTAATTTTTTACAGATCTTTGCATAGAACAAATAAATATGCTGCGTTTTAAAGTTGAGTTGCCAATCTCATCATTTAATAGTAATTTTTACATTTTTTTAAGAAAATTTTATTCATTCATAAGTAAGCACAAATTGGTTGGTTAAAGTTGTTTTATTCTTGTTTACCCAATAAAATATTGGTTCAAAATGAATTTCGAGTTAAATCTTTCATAACATGTTTGATAAATAATACTCAGACTTTGTATTAGGTAATTTAACTGTGTAATTAACCTGATTATTATAACGGGTAAATAATTTTAAATTTATTTTAGGGAAATCATACAGTTTAATACTATTAAAACAGAGAGTGGTGGGTTAGAAAGTATGGAAAAGACCACTAGTGATTCTGGAGTGGAAAGGAAAAAGTTGTAAAAACAAAAATAAGAAACGGCGAAAAATGGCACCCTTAAGAGTCAAGGAATAAAATTGAAGTTTCTCAGGTGTGCTCCGTTGAACTTGTCGGACGTAGGGAAAAGTGATGGAATATGTGGAGTTTATAACGAACTCTGTTGAAACGGGTTTACATCTACGGTGAAATGGCGCTTAAGTCTTCATGAAGTGGTAGAATTTTGGCACGTGAGTTTTGGCATAGATGGATGACTAGCTCCAAAATAAGCAGCCTGGAGCTTGGTCGCAAAAAATGTATACATTTTGCCATCCTCCTCCTCATCTCTCTCTCTCTCTCTCTCTTTATTTTTTATTTCCCACTACTGCTCACGCTTACGCGGAGTATGAATACTTAATAGCATCACTACTGTCTTTCTGTTGTTACTCTTCAGTTAAAGGAAAGTGATTCAATGCTACGCCGAAAAGTTCATTCTTCTCGCATGCTCAAGAAATGAGTTCTAAATATTGAAAATATGTGTTTTCATTTATTTGAAATATTCATTTTTTAATTAAAATTATCGAATAAGATAGCTAAATTAACATTTAATAAAGAAAAAGGGCTTTTTTATTTTAAAAAACTATTTATTGCCTTTATTAATAACTAGCCAATACCCACCCGCTTCGCTGGGCATTTTAGGATGTTGTCTGAGTATGTATATAATATTATTAATAACTAAACCCTATCACACTTGTAATCATCACATTGCAGTATTAAAATCGAAATAGAATGATATTTTACGCTCCCGTAACTTCCTCTCCTAAAGTGGATTTCCACTACCCGTAAAACCTATTTTATTAGATCTCTACTGAACAAAATAAACATCCTTGCCAATTTTCAAATTTAAGCCTTATAGTTCCAAAACGGAATTTTTTTTACGAGTATGCCCATAACTCCTGAGATTCTAATTCCGTAAGACCCGTTATTAGCGGGTCGCAACTCA
The DNA here is from genome assembly GCA_019973975.1 of Trichonephila clavata. Taxonomy (NCBI): domain Eukaryota; kingdom Metazoa; phylum Arthropoda; class Arachnida; order Araneae; family Nephilidae; genus Trichonephila; species Trichonephila clavata. The sequence goes on from BMAO01036839.1 coordinate 89,425, forward strand.
ACAAAAGAAACATGCATACTAAATTTCATAACGGAAGATCTAGCAGTTTGAGAACGGGGTTTCCCTCCCTGTCATTTACCGTAATTGCGGATCCTTATTCAACAAAATAAACATGTTACCTATTTTCAAGTATGCAGTCTAATAGTTTAAAAATAGGAATATACTTATCTTTAATGCCTCTTAATACCCCACAATCCATCTTGGGGTCAGTTTTCGCAAAATATGTTCTTGGCGGATCTCTACTCAATGAAAAGGACTGTACCTACGGACTCTCAAGTCTGTAGGTTTAATACTTCTGGAGATTTCGCGAAGAGTGAATGAATATATAGACATATATAAGTACTAAACACATATGCTAATGTTTTATGCAATTTTTTTATAAAACAATATTTTTACTGCGCAGATTAATTTTTGTTCTTCAATATATATTCTTATTGTAAGTAAAATAAAACTACTGTTTGAAATTTTTTTACTTTAATCTTCAAAAATTAGTAAATGATGGAATTATTAAAAAGTTGTATGCAAGTGCAAATTACCGTCTTCTTTTTGTAGATTAAAAACTTCTTAGTAAAAAGATTTTACTTAATTGAACTATAGTTGATTGAGGGAATATAAATGGAAAAAAAGTCATTTCTCTTTTAAGAATTAATTCACGGAACTATTTTTCCTATATAAGGAAGATTGTGTATTTTGTAGAAATCTTTACTGTGTGTTTATTAGATGTTGGCTTAAAATTTCTGTTCTTTTGAGGCAACATCCCCGAGTTGCTCCGTATAGGCTACGTTTTGTGGATGAACACATTTATATTGTCTGTTATGTTATTTCAATAGAAATCAAAGAGATACGGAAGGATTCTCCTTTGAATTGAAGGCTATTTTACCTTTGTAAAATATTGATTATTTCAGTTCTTTGATAACTTTGCAATTTTCTTAGAACTCTATTATATTTTACTTTCATAAAATAAATTCAAATTAGTGACGAAGTTTTTTAGTTGTGTTCTATCCAGAAGATTAATAACTGTTCCACGCGTTATTCTTAATTGAATTTGAAATTTCTCATTTAATATTTTATTGAAATGAGGGAAGTTTTAATGCTCAGTATTGTCCTCAACATCTAACATATCATTATCCATTCATGACATCATAATATTGGTGCTATATTTACTAATTGGTACATGTGTACAGTGAACATATAGACGAAATATATGATCTCAGCATTTGATTCTGCTTCTGTTTTAACACAAAAAAAGAGCTTAGGATGTTGGAGCTATGTAATATTTTTGTTATTTTCGAATAAAAATACTCTTTTATATTCATTAATCTGGATTTGGATTCATGAATAAATGAAATTCATATACATTTTTCTGCTAGAAAAAGATAATATAGTATTTATAAGGTTGTTTGATCTTATTTCCTCTGATTGTGTTATAAAAAAATGTATGTGCCAAGTTTGCTTTCCGTCTTAAAAAAATATCCAGAAAGAAGATAGAACTATTTTGTACTGTGTCTGTACGCTTCCGTAATTAAAATTAACGTAAAAATTACATTCTTTTGAGAAATTTTATGTTGAAATGTTGATACATATGTTTTTCTTGATGAGACATATTCTAAAACTACTGCTTAGCTTTGAAAGTTGCATTTTAAGAGACCTATAGCTTCTGGGACGCTACTGTAGAACCAAAATCCAAATAGGTAGAGATTCTTTTTGCATATAATGCTAATTACCTTTTATATTTCACAATAAAAACTCATTAGTTATGTATGGTACTTGTTACAAAACGTAAATTGCTTTTTACTGTCATATCGAATAATATTTTACTTCCTTGTTTATAAGTTGCTGTATGTCTAAATATAACGCCCATAATTTCCATCATTTTCTTCTGTGGTCACCCCATTGCTGTACTATTAATCATTAAATTTTTGTACTCGCAGTAAATTGTACAAGACATATTTTTTTGACAGTTTACTTAGTGTATCAAAATGTGTTCCAAAGTTATGATAATAGTTTCAACTTTTTGACAAGAAATGTAATAAATAGCAGTTTTTCCTTCATTTTTATCAGGAAGCAGAATTTTGAATGAAATTAGCCTCAGGGAATTTGATTTAAAAATATTGTTTTAAAAAATCGAAAATAATCTCTCCTATATATATAAAGGTGAAAAGCTACTCAGTCATCCATCGCAATATCTTCAGAACTATTAGACCTACAGGTATAAAATTTGACAAGCCTGTTTCTTTTGTAGAATAGAGATTTGCTGAGAATTGGTTTTTCAAAAATCGACTACTAAGAGAGATTGAGTGGGGTAGGGGGTGGGCAAAAATTCCCGTTTTGAACTTTTAAGTTCTAGAGACACTCGAAATTTGAAAAATGTTTTTAATTTATCCAGTAGATATCCGCTAAGAATTGGTTTTGAGAAAATAGACTCCCAAGGAGGGGGAGGGGGAGATGGAAGCGCTACTAAAGTGTTAAAAACAAAAATCTCCGTTTTTGAACTATTAGACTTAAAAACTTGAAATAAGACAACCATCTTCCTTCTGCCGAGTACAATCCGCTAAGAACGGGTTTTTTAACAGTCTACTTTCAAGGGAGCTTGGAAGGGGGGTTAGATAAAAAAAAATCCCATTTTTGAACGATTAGACTTAGAGGTTTGAAGTTTGAAAAATATGTTTCGTCTCCATACAAAGTTGCCTGAAAAGGATGCCGCCATTGGTTTAAAAAAGTCTCGTTTTGAGTTACTAGACCTACAGAC
>BMAO01036840.1:0-31058 GCA_019973975.1 Trichonephila clavata
TAAAGAATTTTTAAAAAGTAGTCTTAATTTTTACTTCACATTGAATAACTTCGTCATTTATGAAGATAATCTCACAAAATCTTTTTTCGTGTGTACAGTAATATTATTCGTAACATATACGAAGATTGAAAAAATTGCTTCAAAATTACGGATTTAAAAAAAAAAAATTGTGATTTTCGTAAACTTATGTTTTTCTGAGAAATAAATTTAAAAAGTAGTAATTTGTACATTTTTTATTTCAAAGTACGTAATTTTTGCAAATAGTTGGTGATGTTTGAGAGCATTAACGTAAAAAAATTATGCCCTTAAAATGAAGGTAATGATTTTTAAAATAATTCAAAATATGCGATTTTACATTTAGCCAAACATTGGCGTCGAAAATTAGCTTTGCGCCAAAGACTTCAGACCTGTTTCGCCTTCGACCGCTCTAACTCAAGGGTTACACTAAAAAAATTCTGCCTTAAACAGGGGGAAATCAGTAACTTTGGCGAGTAAAAAAAAAATTGCGAGTGAAAGATGTATTTTATCAACTATATGAACCCCAATGCTCCATGTATCGTTGATGGTGTTTGCACAAAGGGATACCCCAAGCAATTTAGAGAAACAACTGCTGAGAACATCAATGGTTATCCAATGTATAGGCGTCGTGACAACGCAAATCATATTGTGATAAATGGCAATGTTGTTGATAATAGGTGGATTGTGCCGTATGACCCATACCTCACCAAAAAATACAATGCCCATATTAATGTGGAAATCTGCAGTTCGCTGAAGTCCGTCAAATATATCTTCAAGTACGTTTACAAGGGTCATGACTGTGCAAAGGTTGTCTTCGAGGACAATGGCCAGGGGCTAATTACATGGGATGAGATACAGACCTTTTTGAATGCAAGATATGTATCTGCGCCTGAAGCAATGTGGCGACTTCTAGAAAAGAAAATGCACGAGAAATCCCATGCAATCATTCGTTTGCCAGTGCATTTGACAAACATGCAGCCGGTGTACTTCTTGGATGATGAAGAGCGTCAAGCACTGGAAAGAGCTGCTCAAAGGAATACCATGCTGACAGCTTGGTTTGAATTGAACAGAACGGTTCCTGATGCCAACAGATACATATATGCTGACATTCCGAAGCATTTTGTTTGGAAGAACAATAAATGGGAGAGACGTGTACGATTGGGAGACCGAATTGTGTCAAGGTTATATTCTGTTAGTCCGAAAGACATTGAACGATTTCATCTACGGATGCTTCTGTTTCATGTTCCGGGAGCTAAGTCTTTTGAAGAGTTATGAACCTTTGAGGGTGTTGAAATGATTTCTTTCAAAGAGGCGTGTCGTGTTAGGAATTTGTTGGAAGATGATGGTGAGTGGAGAAACTGCTTGAGGGAGGCATGTAGCTTTCAAATGCCATCAAAGTTAAGGCAGTTGTTTACTTTTATTTGCGTTTTTGTAATCCAACATCACCTCTGGCACTTTGGGAAGAATTCAAATCTTATTTGTCTGAAGATTTTGAGTTCCACACCTCAATGCAGCAAAGTGTAGATCTTGCATTGCACAACATAGCCGATCAACTTCATGCTCACAACATGACCCTCATGAGCATTGGATTGCCAGAACCTGCCATTTCTCACGCATATGTCAATACAGATTTTTACAACTTAGAAGAAGAAAGGCAAGAAGGTGAGAGACTAATGTCAATGTTGAATCCGGAGCAGCGTATAATTTTCAATGCAGTTATTCTTGCAATCCAAGATGTTGACGAGGCTTCATCTAAGGCATTTTGTGTGAATGCTTTTGCTGGGTCCGGCAAAAGTTTTTTATTCAATGCCATAATTCATTCAGTAAGAGGATTGGGGGAAATTGTTGTTCCTGTTGCATGGACTGGAATTTCAGCTATAATTTTGGAAGGCGGCAGAACAGCGCATTCAAGATTCAAGTTACCGGTTCCCATTCTGGATAATTCATCATGTGGTGTTCGTCATAACACTGAAGAGGGGAAATTTCTTAAGGCGGCGAAGATTATTATCTGGGATGAGTGCACTATGACTCCTCATCATGCTTTGAGTGCAGTTGACAGGCTTTTCAGAGATCTGATGGACTTAGACGTACCGTTTGCAAGCAAGGTTTTTGTTCTTGGTGATGACTGGCGACAGATTTTACCTGTTGCAGTGCATGCTAATAGAACAGCAATTGTTGAGACTTGCTTGAAGAATTCACCTCTTTGGAGCTCATTCAAGCAATTTTCACTCTTTAGGAATATGAGAACTGAACCCCATGAACAGAATTTTGCAAGTTGGCTTCTGCATCTCGGCAATGGAACTTTGAAGAATGACTGCCAATTAGGAGAAGATATTGTGGAAATTCCCGAAGAATGTGTCGTGAAGGAGTCCATTGTTGAGGACATTTTTGGATCATCTGTTTTTTATTTGGAAAATCTGTCGGGAAAGGCTATTTTATGCCCCAAGAATGAGGATTCTCTGAAAATCAACGAACAAGTTTTAGCAAGATTTCCAGGCCAGAATGTTACATATTTCAGCGCAGACAACATTATTTCTGAAGATCAAGAAGAACAGAACAATTTTCAACTGGATTTCATCAACATCCTCCTGGAATGCCACCACACATACTTAATTTGAAAGTAGGAGCCGTGATTATGTTGCTCAGGAACTTAAATCCATCTGCAGGTCTGTGTAATGGAACGCGTTTGATTATTCGGAAACTGATGCCCAATGTAATAGATGCTGAAATTTTGACTGGGCATACAAAAGGCTCACGTGCCTTTATTCCGAGAATTACGCTTCATCCTTCTGACAGCAATCTACCTTTCCAACTTCAAAGGCGACAGTTTCCAGTTCGGCTTGGTTTTTCTATGACCATTAATAAATCTCAGGGACAGACTCTTCAAAAAGTAGGAATATATTTGCCCCAGCCAGTATTTTCTCATGGGATGTTGTATGTTGCCTTCTCAAGAGCTACATCCATGCATTACGTTCGTGTTTTGGTAAACGACACGAAGAAACAAGGGAAATTAAATGGTTCAAATAGAGTTTTTACAAAAAATGTTGTTTTCCGTGAAGTTTTACTTTAAGCTTTTGTGATACGTTAGAGTGTAAGATGCCCTTGATTCTTAAATGCATTAAGTTGTCCAATCTACAATGGTTCATGGACCGTGTGGTGTGTTTTACCCCAGGTTTCTGTGTATTGTTGATGGATGGTACCTACTTTTTTGCTTTTTTTATCTAACACAGTTTCTGTGTATTGTTGACGGATGACGTGGTGCATAAAATAGATTTTTGGTGTTCATTGGAAAGCATTTTGGATATGATGAGAGTATTCTTCAGTTGGTTTTATAACACACATACATATCATATTAATAAAAATGTCACTTTTTCTTTATCAATGTTCTTTTAATTATGTTGTTTTTCGTGAAGTTTTACTTTAAGCTTTTGTGATACGTTACAGTGTAAGATGCCCTTGATTCTCAAATGCATTAAGTTGTCGAATCTACAATGGTTCATGGACCTTGTGGTGTATTTTACCCCAAGTTTCTGTGTATTGTTGATGGATGGTACTTACTTTTTTGCTTTTTTTATCTAACACAGTTTCTGTGTATTGTTGACGGATGACGTGGTGCATAAAATAGATTTTTGGTGTTCATTGGAAAGCATTTTGGATATGATGAGAGTATTCTTCAGTTGGTTTTATAACACACATACATATCATATTAATAAAAATGTCACTTTTTCTTTATCAATGTTCTTTTAATTTCCGAAATTATAAATCATTAATATTTGCATGAAATTTTGTGGTTTGTAAAGCCCCAACTTTCCGTGTATCTTTGACGGTGTAATACATTATGAAAGCTATTTTAATTTCAAAATATTCGTTCCCTTGAAAATTTAAACATGTAGGCATTAATAATGTAAGATAAGTGTATACATAGTCGACTATTAAAACAGTTCTTTATGTAAACACTTATCTTGCATACTGTGGAGTGACATGTGCAGTTTTTTATGTAAACACTTATTTTGCATACTGTGGAGTGACATGTGAAACAGGGTCCTTGCCCCTCAATCTATTTTCTTAAAACTGCAATCAAAAAGTCAATTTCTTTTTTAAAGTGTCTGATGTGCAGATACCCTTAAAAATTTAAAAATGTAGGCAATAATGCAAGATAAGTGTATGCATAATCAACTATTAAAGCAGTTTTACATTAAAAAATGTAGGCATTAATAATGCAAGATAAATGTATACACAACCAACTATTAAAACAGTTTTTTATGTAATCTATTTCTTAAATTGCAATCAAAAAGTCAATTTCTTTTTTTAAAGTGTATGATGTGCTGGTACACTTAAAAATTTAAAAATGTAGGCATTAATAATGCAAGATAAGTGTATACATAATCAACTATTAAAACAGTTTTTTATGTAAACACTTATTTTGCGTACTGTGGAGTGACACGTGGAACAGTGTCCTCGCCAATCACTCTGGAAACTGTGCTTTAAATATAATATTCAATGCACAGGCTAATGGTTCCACACAATTTTTTTTCGAATAGAAAGGTAGTTATAAATGTTACAAAATGTTATTTCTAAAATTATAAATCATTAATAGTTGTATGAAATTTTTTGATGTGTTGAACCCATATTTTCCATGTAATGTTTACAGTGTAATTATACTTCAAGTATTCTTTAAAGTTACGAAAGTTATTTTAACTTCAAAATATTTTTTCCTTCGTTTTATGAAACATAATGTAATTTTGTAATACTTTTTTTCATTTATGTATCACATATAAAAGTATTTCTTGCATGTGAAAAATATTTTACATGTATAAAATAATGAAAAAAATATAATTAAGAAGTTTTTGAATTAAATACCTGCATATTATCTGAAAAACATAATAAAACTGATAATCTTTACTTTTTTTCTTTAAAAAAAAAGGGTTGTCTGAAATTTAAAAAGATAAAATAAATAGACACTTTTATCAATGTACATATGTGCTTGCAATCAAAAAGTCAATTTCTTTTTTTAAAGTGTATGATGTGCTCTGGTACCCTTAAAAATTTAAAAATGTAGGCATTAATAATGCAAGATAAGTGTATACATAATCAACTATTAAAACAGTTTTTTATGTAAACACTTATTTTGCGTACTGTGGAGTGACACGTGGAACAGGGTCCTCGCCCCTCACTCTGGAAACTGTGCTTTAAATATAATATTCAATGCACAGGCTAATGGTTCCACACAATTTTTTTTTCGAATAGAAAGGTAGTTATAAATGTTACAAAATGTTATTTCTAAAATTATAAATCATTAATAGTTGTATGAAATTTTTTGATGTGTTGAACCCATATTTTCCATGTAATGTTTACAGTGTAATTATACTTCAAGCATTCTTTAAAGTTACGAAAGTTATTTTAACTTCAAAATATTTTTTCCTTCGTTTTATGAAACATAATGTAATTTTGTAATACTTTTTTTCATTTATGTATCACATATAAAAGTATTTCTTGCATGTGAAAAATATTTTACATGTATAAAATAATAAAAAAAATATAATTAAGTTTTTGAATTAAATACCTGCATATTATCTTTGAAAAACATAATAAAACTGATAATCTTTACTTTTTTTCTTTAAAAAAAAAAAGGGTAGTCTGAAATTTAAAAAGATACATTTTTGATTCTGAAAAATATGCACAATTTCTTAAAACTGCAATTGCAAAAGTCAATTTCTTTTTTAAAATGTATGATGTGCTGGTACCCTTGAAAATTTAAAAATGTAGACATTAATAATGCAAGATAAGTATACACATAATTAACTATTAAAACAGTTCTTTATGTAAACACTTATTTTGTGTATTGTGGAGTGAAATATGGAACAGGGTCCTCGCCCCTCACTCTGGAAACTGTGCTTTAAATATAATATTTAATGCACAGGCTAATGGTTCCACACAATTTTTTTTCCAATACAAAGGTAGTTTTAAATGTTACAAAAATTAAATAAATGGATACTGTTATTATCAATTTCATTTATCATGTTTTTTTTTAACTGTTGGAAAAAATTTCATACCACTGAATTCATTACCAATAATTTTATGAATTCTTATAAAAAATATTTCTTGAATATGTGAAACATTTTATACACATATGTAAAATAATGAGCAAAACATAGTTAGCCATATATTTTTAAAAAATATTATAAAACTGATTATCTTTATTTTTTTTAAAAATTTAGTTTTAAAAAAGGCACTTTATGAATTTCATTTGTCATTTTGTACGTTTTTTTTATCAATGCACATATGTATGCACTCGGTAAAAGCCCGTGCAACGCCGGGCCATGAAAGCTAGTCTACACTATTAAAATTCGAAGGTAAACAAACGTATCTATGTATGTATCTATGTGCGTCTATCTTCTCACGAACCGCACCACGCAGAAACTCGTGGAAGGTACCAAAAGATCGGGAAATTTCCAGGGAAGCCGCATTGCCCATTTATATTCCGATATTGTAATTAGTTGAAAAGATATTAATTAGAACCTTAAAACGCCTAATTGTTTTACTCTTGCCGGTTGTTTATTTGGCAGAACTTCCATTCCGTTTCGGCCGAGCGGTGATCCGACGTTTCCACCATCTTAAAATTGCCATCCAATTTTCGGTGTTCAAATCAGTCAAAAAATAATTACAGAATCCGAAAGATCATTTATTTCGCCACGATACGGTATATAATTTTTTTTTGTGCAAAATAACGATATTTTCTAATTTTTACGAGTTTTTTAAAAAATGGTTGAAATTGATGCGTTCTTATGAAAATTATTTCTAAATTGTTGCGTATGAATTTGTTTTCGTGTTATTAAAAGGATATTGTACACTAAATAATTTCAAACCTTTCTCTTTTAGTTCCAGTCATTTAAAAAATAAAATTCTTTAAATTTTTTTTTTTAAAGAATTTTTAAAAAGTAGTCACAATTTTTACTAAACACTAAATAACTTCTTCATTTAGGAAGGTAATTGTACAAAACTTTTTTTCCGTGTGTAAAGCAATATTATCCGTAATATATACGAAGATTGAAAAAATTACTTTAAAAGTACGGATTTTAAAAAATAATTTGTGATTTTCGTAAAGTACTATTTTTCTGAGAAATAAATTAAACAGTATTTTTGTACATTTTTTTATTTCAAAGTACATTATTTTTGCAATTAACTTGTGAAGTTTGAAAGCATTAATTTAAAAATTATGCCCTGAAAATAAAAATAATTAATTAAAATTACGCGATTTTACATTTAGCCAAACATTGGCGTCGAAAAATAGTTTTGCGCCAAAGACCATTTAACTGTTTCACTGTCGACCGCATGTAACTCAGGTGCTACACTAAAAAGTTCTGCCTTAAACAGGGGGAAATCAGTAAATTTGGCGAGTAAAAAAAAAAAAATTGCGAGTGAAAAAGTTATTTTTCCTTCAATTTTCGTCAATTTTTCTCTATATAATTTTCAAAAATAAATAATTATATATGTCAGATTAAGATGAAAAAATGCATTTCTGAGATTCATTTAAAATATTTATCAGTATCAAAATTTTTGTTTTCTTTCATAAAACTTATAGTTTACTTTAAAATAATGCCTAATGTACCTTTCTTTTTTTGACATATAATTTCATAATAAAATCGAAAAATTTGCCCATTTCCAATTTTTTTTTTTGGAAATAGTCAGTTAAATAAGCATAACTTCCTTAGAAAAAAAGATATTTTCATATATATATATATATATATATATATATATATATATTATATATTCTTTATGATTAATTGCGTGTTTTTAATATGTCATAAATCAAAAAAACTTTTGCAATACATTTAAATGTAATCTTCAATCGAAATTTTTCAGTCGTGATGTGAATATCCTGTGGATCCCCTCAATTAAAGATTAATTTCAATTTGAACCTCTCATTCATTATTAATGCCTATTTTCATTTCTGCTACGGGTCTGTGTGGCGTAGTAGGATAACGCGTCTTTTCCGTCAAGAAGCAAGATGTCTATTTCATATGTCAGGGTTCGGATCTAGAGAATTCGATTTTTTTCATTTCTACTTATTTTTTCCACGAAAATTAATTTTACTGATAAATACATATTTTAACATGCTCCTGTGTTATTTTAATGCGTTTTTCATATTTTTTAGCCTTAAAAAAGGTTTTTTTTTCTGTTTTTTATTCATCGAAAGTAATTTCTCTCTTCTTCAATGATTGAATTCACTTGCTGCATTCCCACTGATCTGAAATTTATTTCATTTTCAGTGCTGCCATTATTTAAGCAAATGGTATGTCACAATTAATTGCTAAATGAGCATTTTTAATCAATTTTACTATAAAATAATTAATACGTTAGTTTTGTATAATATACTTCTTTTCGCAGATACGTGTTTAAATAATTTAATTAACACAGAGTGGAATAGAAAACTATGAAATTAAAATTTAAAAAATTAAATGTTTTTATCAACTAGTATTATTTTCTTTTTGAATGTTTTTTTCAGTGAATGTTAGCATATAACTAGGTTTTCCCCCAAAAGTGGATTTTTAACACTTACATATGTTTAATCAAACATCCAAACGTTTCAAGAGCTATCTGTAGAATTTTTTTATTAGTATTTATTGATAATGGATTTAAATTAATATATTTTTTTTAAATCAAAGGAATATTTCTATTATTTTATTATTAAATTAATTATTTGTTAATAAAAAGTATATTGCCTATTATTTTGGATAAAAATACGATCTAGACCCATTTTTAAACTAACTGTAAGTAACGACTGATTGATTAATAAAAACCTGAAAATTATTTTAGTATTTTAGATTCCTAAAAACTATCTATTATAAAAAAATGATGACATTTTTTAATCAAGCATCAAAATAATTTTATTTTTATTGTTTAATTTTATTTTTTTTACTAAAGAAATATTGTTTTTCAAAAGTCAGTAATAGAAATTTGAAGATAAATCTTATACCTGAAGGGAGAGTAAGGAGGAAAATAGTTTTACACTCAAAAAAGTCACTGTAACACTGTGACCTGAAAAGAAACCCGTTTGACATCAGTAAGATCTGGGAGATATTTTTTTGAAAAAGGGTATTGTAATGACGTTAATATATATGAATTACACACATACCAGGAACTTCGATATAGGAAGGGGAATTTCAATGGCAACATGTTAGGCATTCGATTATGTGCGTGCAACGCCGTGTTAAATGGAAAGGAATGAAACCCGTCTCACAATGAAAAGAAGTTAACAAATTTCGAGAATGGGAAATTTAATGGCATTGTTTTGGAAATCACTCACATTGCACGCGTACACACCCACACAGAAGTGTTGTCGTCCTGAGGGAAACAGGATATTCCCGTGGTGATTAAGTAATTCACTCGGTAAAAACCCGTACAACGCCCAGCTAAATGAGGCGGGGGAGGAGAAATAAGGAAGTCAAACTAATTTTGAAAAAGAATAGTGGAAGTGCTGATTTATTGAAGGAAAGGGAAAATGTTAAACGAGAAAAGCCCGAGAGATGCCGGGCCATGCACTCGCATCGTACGTGTACACACCCACACAGAAGTTCTAGCATCATGAGTGAAAGAGGAAGTTCTCATGGGGATTAAGTTATACACGCGGTAAAAGCCCGTGAAACGCCGGGCTTAGCGGAGGGGGAAAAACATAGAAGCCAAAGTAATATCGAAAAAGAATATTGGTCATGCTGCTTTTGTGAAGGGAACGGAAAATTTTTAAAATTAGAGAAAGCCCGTGCAACGCCGGGCCATAAAAGCTAGCCTACACTATTAAAATTCGAAGGTAAACAAACGTATCTATGTATGTATCTATGTGCGTCTATCTTCTCACGAACCGCACAACGCAGTAATTCGTGGAAGGTACCAAAAGATCAGGAATTTTCCAGGGAAGCTGCATTGCCCATTTATATTCCCATATTGTAATTAGTTGAAAAGATATTAATTAGAACCTTAAAACGCCTAATTGTTTTACTCTTGCCGGTTGTTTATTTGGCAGAACTTCCATTCCGTTTCGGCCGAGCGGTGATCCGACGTTTCCACCATCTTAAAATTGCCATCCAATTTTCGGTGTTCAAATCAGTCAAAAAGTAATTACAGAATCCGAAAGATCATTTATTTCGCCACGATACGGTATATAATTTTTTTTTGTGCAAAATAACGATATTTTCTAATTTTTACAAGTTTTTTTTAAAAAATGGTTGAAATTGATGCGTTTTTATGAAAATTATTTCTAAATCGTTGCGTATGAATTTGTTTTCGTGTTATTCAAAGGATATTCTACACTAAATAATTTCAAACCTTTCTCTTTTAGTTCCAGTCATTTAAAAAATAAAATTCTTTAAACTTTTTTTTTTAAAGAATTTTTAAAATGTAGTCACAATTTTTACTAAACACTAAATAACTTCTTCATTTAGAAAGGTAATTGTACAAAACTTTTTTTCCGTGTGTAAGGCAATATTATCCGTAAGATATGCGAAGATTGAAAAAATTACTTTAAAAGTACGGATTTTAAAAAACAATTTGTGATTTTCGTAAACTACTATTTTTCTGAGAAATAACTTAAACAGTATTTTTTGTACATTTTTTTATTTCAAAGTACATTATGTTTGCAATTAACTTGTGAAGTTTGAAAGCATTAATTTAAAAATTATGCCCTGAAAATAAAAATAATTATTTAAAAATACGCGATTTTACATTTAGCCAAACATTGGCGTCGAAAAATAGTTTTGCGCCAATTGATTGATTGAATATTAACGTCGCACTGATTAGCAACACGAGGGCTTTTGGCGACTGTCCGCGTAATTTTGAACCATGGTCAAGTGACGCGGACGACACCTGAGCTGGCACCTACCTCTCCTAACTTCCACACCACACCAACGGGAGGACGTTTGAGCTCTCGACAGATTTAACGTGCATCGATCCCCTACACGACGGATCTTTAGTGGTACTAGGATCGAACTCATGACACTCTAGCCATGATCCGATACCTAGACCACTCGGCCACCGCGGCCACAGTTTTGCTCCAAAGACCATTTAACTGTTTCACTGTCGACCGCATGTAACTCGGGTGCTACACTAAAAAGTTCTGCCTTAAACAGGGGGAAATCAGTAAATTTGGCGAGTAAAAAAAAAAAAATGCGAGTGAAAAAGGTTTTTTTCCTTCAATTTTCGTCAATTTTTCTCTATATAATTTTCAAAAATAAATAATTATATATGTCAGATTAAGATGAAAAAATGCATTTCTGAGATTCATTTAAAATATTTATCAGTATCAAAATTTTTGTTTTCTTTCATAAAACTTATAGTTTACTTTAAAATAATGCCTAATGTACCTTTCTTTTTTTGACATATAATTTCATAATTAAATCGAAAAATTTGCCCATTTCCAATTTTTTTTTTTTTGAAATAGTCAGTTAAATTAGCATAACTTCCTTAGAAAAAAAAGTATTTTCATATATATATATATATATATATATATATATATATATATATTATATATTCTTTATGATTAATTGCGTGTTTTAATATGTCATAAATCAAAAATTTTTGCAATACATTTAAATGTAATCTTCAATCGAAATTTTTCAGTCGTGATGTGAATATCCTGTGGATCCCCTCAATTAAAGATTAATTTCAATTTGAACCTCTCATTCATTATTAATGCCTATTTTCATTTCTGCTACGGGTCTGTGTGGCGTAGTAGGATAACGCGTCTTTTCCGTCAGAAGCAAGATGTCTATTTCATATGTCAGGGTTCGGATCTAGAGAATTCGATTTTTTTTCATTTCTACTTATTTTTCCCACGTAAATTAATTTTACTGATAAATACATATTTTAACATGCTCCTGAGTTATTTTAATGCGTTTTTCATATTTTTTAGCCTTAAAAAGGTTCTTTTCTGATTTTTATTCATTCAAAGTAATTTTTCTCTTCTTGAATGATTGAATTCACTTGTGCATTCCCACTGATCTGAAATTTACTTCATTTCAGTGCTGCCATTATTAAGCAAATGGTATGTCACAATTAATTGCTAAATGAGCATTTTTAATCAATTTTATATAAAATAATTAATAGTTAGTTTTGTATAATATACTTCTTTTCGCAGATACGTGTTTAAATAATTTAATTAACACAGAGTGGAATGGAAAACTATGAAATTAAAATTTAAAAAATTAAATGTTTTTATCAACTAGTATTATTTTCTTTTTGAATGTTTTTTTCAGTGAATGTTAGCATATAACTAGGTTTTCCCCCAAAAGTGGATTTTTAACACTTACATATGTTTAATCAAACATCCAAACGTTTCAAAAGCTATCTGTAGAATTTTTTTATTAGTATTTATTGATAATGGATTTAAATTAATATATTTTTTTTAAATCAAAGGAATATTTGTATTATTTTATTATTAAATTAATTATTTGTTAATAAAAAGTATATCGCCTATTATTTTGGATAAAAATACGATCTAGACCCCCATTTTTAAGCTAACTGTATATAACCATTGATTGATTAATAAAAACCTGAAAATTATTTTAGTATTTTAGATTCCTAAAAATTATCTATTATAAAAAAATGATGACATTTTTTAATCAACCATCAAAATAATTTTATTTTTATTGTTTAAATTGATTATTTTTTTACTAAAGCAATATTGTTTTTCAAAAGTCATTAATAGAAATTTGAAGATAAATCTTATACCTGAGGGGAGAGTAAGGAGGAAAATAGTTTTACACTCAAAAAAGTCACTGTAACACTGTGACCTGAAAAGAAACCCGTTTGACATCAGTAAGATCTGGGAGATATTTTTTTGAAAAAGGGTATTGTAATGACGTTAATATATATGAATTACACACATACCAGGAACTTCGACTTAGGAAGGGGAATTTCAATGGCAATATGTAATTCATTCGAATATGTCCGTGCAACGCCGGGTTAAATGGAAAGGAATGAAACTTGTCTCACAATCAAAAGAAGTTAACAAATTTCGAGAATGGGAAATTTAATGGCATTGTTTTGGAAATCACTCACGTTGCACGCGTACACACACACACAGAAGTGTTGTCGTCCTGATGGGAACAGGATATTCCCGTGGTGATTAAGTAATTCACTCGGTAAAAACCCGTACAACGCCCAGCTAAATGAGGCGGGGGAGGAGAAATTAGGATGTCAAACTAATTTTGAAAAAGAATATTGGAAGTGCTGATTTATTGAAGGGAAGGGAAAATGTTAAACGAGAAAGCCCGAGAGATGCCGGGCCATGCACTCGCATCGTACGTATACACACACACACAGAAGTTCTAGCATCATGAGGGAAAGAGGAAGTTCTCATGGGGATTAAGTTATACACGCGGTAAAAGCCCGTGAAACGCCGGGCTTAGCGGAGGGGGAAAAACATAGAAGCCAAAGTAATATCGAAAAAGAATATTGGTCATGCTGCTTTTGTGAAGGGAACGGAAAATTTATAAAAGTAGAGAAAGCCCGTGCAGCGCTGGGCAATGAAAGCTAGTCTACACTATTAAAATTCGAAGGTAAACAAACGTATCTATGTATGTATCTATGTGCATCTATCTTCTCACGAACCGCACCACGCAGAAATTCGTGGAAGGTACCAAAAGATCAGGAATTTTCCGGGGAAGCCGCATTGCCCATTTATTTTCCGATATTGTAATTAGTTCAAAGATATTAATTAAAACCTTAAAACGCCTAATTGTTTTACTCTTGCCGGTTGTTTATTTGGCAGTACTTCCATTCCGTTTCGGCCGAGCGGTGATCCGACGTTTCCACCATCTTAAAATTGCCATCCAATTTTCGGTGTTCAAATCAGTCAAAAAATAAGTACAGAATCCGAAAGATCATTTATTTCGCCACGATACGGTATATATATATATTTTTTTTTTTGCAAAATAACGATATTTTCTAATTTTTACGAGTTTTTTAAAAAATGGTTGAAATTGATGCGTTTTTATGAAAATTATTTCTAAATCGTTGCGTATGAATTTGTTTTCGTATTCTTAAAAGGATATTCTACACTAAATTATTTCAAACCTTTCTCTTTTAGTTCCAGTCATTTAAAAAATAAAATTCTTTAAACTTTTTTTTTAAAGAATTTTTAAAAAGTAGTCACAATTTTTACTAAACACTAAATAACTTCTTCATTTATGAAGGTAATTGTACAAAACGTTTTTTCCGTGTGTAAAGCAATATTATCCGTATTGTATACGAAGATTGAAAAAATTACTTTAAAAGTACGGATTTTAAAAAACAATTTGTGATTTTCGTAAAGTACTATTTTTCTGAGAAATAACTTAAACAGTATTTTTTGTACATTTTTTATTTCAAAGTACATTATTTTTTCAATTAACTTGTGAAGTTTGAAAGCATTAATTTAAAAATTATGCCCAGAAAATAAAAATAATTAATTAAAATTACGCGATTTTACATTTAGCCAAATATTGGCGTCGAAAAATAGTTTTGCGCCAAAGACCATTGAACTGTTACACCGTCGACCGCATGTAACTCAAGTGCTACACTAAAAAGTTCTGCCTTAAACGGGGGAAATCAGTAAATTTGGCGAGTGAACAAGTTATTTTTCCTTCAATTTTCGTCAATTTTTCTCTATATAATTTTCAAAATTAAATAATTATATATGTCAGATTAAGATGAAAAAACGCATTTCTGAGATTCATTTAAAATATTTATCAGTATCAAAATTTTTGTTTTCTTTCATAAAACTTATAGTTTACTTTAAAATAATGCCTAACGTACCTTTCTTTTTTTGACATATAATTTCATAATAAAATCGAAAAATTTGCCCCTTTCGAATTTTTTTTTTTTTTTTTGTAAATAGTCAGTTAAATAAGCATAACTTCCTTAGAAAAAAAAAGCTATTTTCATATTATATATACTTTATTATTAATTGCGTGTTCTTAATATGTCATAAATCAATAAATTTTTTGCAATACATTTAAATTTAATATTCAATCGAAATTTTTCAATCGTGATGTGAATATCCTGTGGATCCCCTCAATTAAAGATTAATTTCAATTTGAACCTCTCATTCATTATTAATGCCTATTTTCATTTCTGCTACGGGTCTGTGTGGCGTAGTAGGATAACGCGTCTTTTCCGTCAGGCAGCAAGATGTCTATTTCATATGTCTGGGTTCGAATCTAGAGAATTCGATTTTTTTTTCATTTCTACTTATTTTTCCCACGTAAATTAATTTTACTGATAAATACATATTTTAACATGCTCCTGAGTTATTTTAATGCGTTTTTCATATTTTTTAGCCTTAAAAAGGTTCTTTTCGTATTTTTATTCATTCAAAGTAATTTTTCTCTTCTTCAATGATTGAATTCACTTGCTGCATTCCCACTGATCTGAAATTTACTTCATTTCAGTGCTGCCATTATTTAAGCAAATGGTATGTCACAATTAATTGCTAAATGAGCATTTTTAATCAATTTTACTATAAAATAATTAATACGTTAGTTTTGTATAATATACTTCTTTTCGCAGATACGTGTTTAAATAATTTAATTAACACAGAGTGGAATAGAAAACTATGAAATTAAAATTTAAAAAATTAAATGTTTTTATCAACTAGTATTATTTTCTTTTTGAATGTTTTTTTTCAGTGAATGTTAGCATATAACTAGGTTTTCCCCCAAAAGTGGATTTTTAACACTTACATATGTTTAATCAAACATCCAAACGTTTCAAGAGCTATCTGTAGAATTTTTTTTGAGTATTTATTGATAATGGATTTAAATTAATATATATTTTTTTAAATCAAAGGAATATTTCTATTATTTTATTATTAAATTAATTGTTAGGCTATATTTTATTCCTTATTCTTATGGGAACGGAAACTATACGGGTGAACGTGAAACTGAATGCCAAGATGAACCCCAAATTGAACGCCAAGCTGAGCTAATGAAGTCGTTGTTTTGGTTACTGGCGACCGATGCTCTTCATGAGACATAATAGTGTTACGCGCACATGATAATACGCTGACACGTGCCATAATTTTTTTATGATAGTTATCTGACTGTTCAGTTAAGTAGAGCATCGGCTGTTTCGGATGCACTTTTAAAAATAATAAATCAAGCTTCATAAGCAAAAAGCATTGCAAGACACAAAAAATTGATAAGTTTTACGGTTAGTTTTAATCCTTGCTTTTTTTTTATTTACATTTTTAGTCACATTTAAACAATAGTTATTATAATCCCAATCTATATCTATACAAATAAATAAAATTGAAGTGTCTGTTTGTAATTTCAAATTAGCAGCAATTGTTTGCGGGGCGGGGTTTAAGGGCGTTAGAAATTCGATTTTTAAGTTATTAGACGTACAGTCTTGAAACTTAGTAAGTAGATTCCTCTCATAGGTAGAGATACGCTACAAAATGGTTTCGTGAAAATTGCCTCAGTGCGTTGCGGGACTTAAGGGCTTATAGCTAATTATTTTCATTTTTAAACTATTAGAGCACAGTCTTTATATTTGATAAGTAGATTTCTTTTATAGAGTAGAGATCAGCTATAAGAAGTTTTGTGAAAACAGACTCTAAATGACGTTGCGGGGATTTAGTGATGTACTAGATAAATATTTTCGTTTTTAAACTATTTCACCTCCTGCTTGAAAATTGGTAGGAATGTTTCTTTCATGGATTAAATATCGCTACAAACAGGTTTGGAAAAATTGACCCCAAGGGTGTTGCGTGTGTTAAGGTAGATATAAATAATTATTTCTATTTTTAAACTATTAGACGCACAGTTTGAATTTGTAAGCAGATTACTCTCATAGGATAGATGTATTGTTATTATTATAAAATTAAATTTGTTAATAAAAAGTATATCGCCTATTATTTTGGATAAAAAATACGATCTAGACCCCCATTTTTAAGCTAACTGTAAGTAACGATATTGATTGATTAATAAAAACCTGAAAATTCTTTTAGTATTTTAGATTCCTAAAAATTATCTATTATAAAAAAGTGATGACATTTTTTAATCAAGCATCAAAATAATTTTATTTTTATTGTTTAAATTTATTATTTTTTTACTAAAGCAATATTGTCTTTCAAAAGTCAGTAATAGAAATTTGAAGATAAATCTTATACCTGAGGGGAGAGTAAGGAGGAAAATAGTTTTACACTCAAAAAAGTCACTGTAACACTGTGACCTGAAAAGAAACCCGTTTGACATCAGTAAGATCTGGGAGATATTTTTTTGAAAAAGGGTATTGTAATGACGTTAATATATATGAATTACACACATACCAGGAACTTCGATTTAGGAAGGGGAATTTCAATGGCAATATGTTATGCATTCGAATATGTCCGTGCAACGACGGGTTAAATCGAAAGCAATGAAACCCGTCTCACAATGAAAAGAAGTTAACAAATTTCGAGAATGGGAAATTTAATGGCATTGTTTTGGAAATCACTCACATTGCACGCGTACACACACACATAGAAGTGTTGTCGTCCTGAGGGAACAGGATATTCCCGTGGTGATTAAGTAATTCACTCGGTAAAAACCCGTACAACGCCCAGCTAAATGAGGCGGGGGAGGAGAAATTAGGATGTCAAACTAATTTTGAAAAAGAATATTGGAAGTGCTGATTTATTGAAGGGAAGGGAAAATGTTAAACGAGAAAGCCCGAGAGATGCCGGGCCATGCACTCGCATCGTACGTATACACACACACACAGAAGTTCTAGCATCATGAGGGAAAGAGGAAGTTCTCATGGGGATTAAGTTATACACGCGGTAAAAGCCCGTGAAACGCCGGGCTTAGCGGAGGGGGAAAAACATAGAAGCCAAAGTAATATCGAAAAAGAATATTGGTCATGCTGCTTTTGTGAAGGGAACGGAAAATTTATAAAAGTAGAGAAAGCCCGTGCAGCGCTGGGCAATGAAAGCTAGTCTACACTATTAAAATTCGAAGGTAAACAAACGTATCTATGTATGTATCTATGTGCATCTATCTTCTCACGAACCGCACCACGCAGAAATTCGTGGAAGGTACCAAAAGATCAGGAATTTTCCGGGGAAGCCGCATTGCCCATTTATTTTCCGATATTGTAATTAGTTCAAAGATATTAATTAAAACCTTAAAACGCCTAATTGTTTTACTCTTGCCGGTTGTTTATTTGGCAGTACTTCCATTCCGTTTCGGCCGAGCGGTGATCCGACGTTTCCACCATCTTAAAATTGCCATCCAATTTTCGGTGTTCAAATCAGTCAAAAAATAAGTACAGAATCCGAAAGATCATTTATTTCGCCACGATACGGTATATATATATTTTTTTTTTTGCAAAATAACGATATTTTCTAATTTTTACGAGTTTTTTAAAAAATGGTTGAAATTGATGCGTTTTTATGAAAATTATTTCTAAATCGTTGCGTATGAATTTGTTTTCGTATTCTTAAAAGGATATTCTACACTAAATTATTTCAAACCTTTCTCTTTTAGTTCCAGTCATTTAAAAAATAAAATTCTTTAAACTTTTTTTTTAAAGAATTTTTAAAAAGTAGTCACAATTTTTACTAAACACTAAATAACTTCTTCATTTATGAAGGTAATTGTACAAAACGTTTTTTCCGTGTGTAAAGCAATATTATCCGTATTGTATACGAAGATTGAAAAAATTACTTTAAAAGTACGGATTTTAAAAAACAATTTGTGATTTTCGTAAAGTACTATTTTTCTGAGAAATAACTTAAACAGTATTTTTTGTACATTTTTTATTTCAAAGTACATTATTTTTTCAATTAACTTGTGAAGTTTGAAAGCATTAATTTAAAAATTATGCCCAGAAAATAAAAATAATTAATTAAAATTACGCGATTTTACATTTAGCCAAATATTGGCGTCGAAAAATAGTTTTGCGCCAAAGACCATTGAACTGTTACACCGTCGACCGCATGTAACTCAAGTGCTACACTAAAAAGTTCTGCCTTAAACGGGGGAAATCAGTAAATTTGGCGAGTGAAAAAGTTATTTTTCCTTCAATTTTCGTCAATTTTTCTCTATATAATTTTCAAAATTAAATAATTATATATGTCAGATTAAGATGAAAAAACGCATTTCTGAGATTCATTTAAAATATTTATCAGTATCAAAATTTTTGTTTTCTTTCATAAAACTTATAGTTTACTTTAAAATAATGCCTAACGTACCTTTCTTTTTTTGACATATAATTTCATAATAAAATCGAAAAATTTGCTCCTTTCGAATTTTTTTTTTTTTTTTGTAAATAGTCAGTTAAATAAACATAACTTCCTTAGAAAAAAAAAGATATTTTCATATATATATATATATATATATATATATTATATATTCTTTATTATTAATTGCGTGTTCTTAATATGTCATAAATCAATAAATTTTTTGCAATACATTTAAATGTAATCTTCAATCGAAATTTTTCAATCGTGATGTGAATATCCTGTGGATCCCCTCAATTAAAGATTAATTTCAATTTGAACCTCTCATTCATTATTAATGCCTATTTTCATTTCTGCTACGGGTCTGTGTGGCGTAGTAGGATAACGCGTCTTTTCCGTCAGGCAGCAAGATGTCTATTTCATATGTCTGGGTTCGAATCTAGAGAATTCGATTTTTTTTCATTTCTACTTATTTTTCCCACGTAAATTAATTTTACTGATAAATACATATTTTAACATGCTCCTGAGTTATTTTAATGCGTTTTTCATATTTTTTAGCCTTAAAAAGGTTCTTTTCGTATTTTTATTCATTCAAAGTAATTTTTCTCTTCTTCAATGATTGAATTCACTTGCTGCATTCCCACTGATCTGAAATTTACTTCATTTCAGTGCTGCCATTATTTAAGCAAATGGTATGTCACAATTAATTGCTAAATGAGCATTTTTAATCAATTTTACTATAAAATAATTAATACGTTAGTTTTGTATAATATACTTCTTTTCGCAGATACGTGTTTAAATAATTTAATTAACACAGAGTGGAATAGAAAACTATGAAATTAAAATTTAAAAAATTAAATGTTTTTATCAACTAGTATTATTTTCTTTTTGAATGTTTTTTTTCAGTGAATGTTAGCATATAACTAGGTTTTCCCCCAAAAGTGGATTTTTAACACTTACATATGTTTAATCAAACATCCAAACGTTTCAAGAGCTATCTGTAGAATTTTTTTTGAGTATTTATTGATAATGGATTTAAATTAATATATATTTTTTTAAATCAAAGGAATATTTCTATTATTTTATTATTAAATTAATTGTTTGTTAATAAAAAGTATATCGCCTATTATTTTGGATAAAAATACGATCTAGACCCATTTTTAAGCTAACTGTAAGTAACGATTGATTGATTAATAAAAACCTGAAAATTCTTTTAGTATTTTAGATTCCTAAAAATTATCTATTATAAAAAAGTGATGACATTTTTTAATCAAGCATCAAAATAATTTTATTTTTATTGTTTAAATTTATTATTTTTTTACTAAAGCAATATTGTCTTTCAAAAGTCAGTAATAGAAATTTGAAGATAAATCTTATACCTGAGGGGAGAGTAAGGAGGAAAATAGTTTTACACTCAAAAAAGTCACTGTAACACTGTGACCTGAAAAGAAACCCGTTTGACATCAGTAAGATCTGGGAGATATTTTTTTGAAAAAGGGTATTGTAATGACGTTAATATATATGAATTACACACATACCAGGAACTTCGATTTAGGAAGGGGAATTTCAATGGCAATATGTTATGCATTCGAATATGTCCGTGCAACGCTGGGTTAAATGGAAAGCAATGAAACCCGTCTCACAATGAAAAGAAGTTAACAAATTTCGAGAATGGGAAATTTAATGGCATTGTTTTGGAAATCACTCACATTGCACGCGTACACACACACATAGAAGTGTTGTCGTCCTGAGGGAACAGGATATTCCCGTGGTGATTAAGTAATTCACTCGGTAAAAACCCGTACAACGCCCAGCTAAATGAGGCGGGGGAGGAGAAATTAGGATGTCAAACTAATTTTGAAAAAGAATATTGGAAGTGCTGATTTATTGAAGGGAAGGGAAAATGTTAAACGAGAAAGCCCGAGAGATGCCGGGCCATGCACTCGCATCGTACGTATACACACACACACAGAAGTTCTAGCATCATGAGGGAAAGAGGAAGTTCTCATGGGGATTAAGTTATACACGCGGTAAAAGCCCGTGAAACGCCGGGCTTAGCGGAGGGGGAAAAACATAGAAGCCAAAGTAATATCGAAAAAGAATATTGGTCATGCTGCTTTTGTGAAGGGAACGGAAAATTTATAAAAGTAGAGAAAGCCCGTGCAGCGCGGGCAATGAAAGCTAGTCTACACTATTAAAATTCGAAGGTAAACAAACGTATCTATGTATGTAATCTATGTGCATCTATCTTCTCACGAACAGCACCACGCAGAAAGTCGCGGAAGGTACCAAAAGATCGGAATTTTCCGGGGAAGCCGTATTGCCTATTTATATTCCGATATTGTAATTAGTTAAAAAGATATTAATTAAAAACCTTAAAACGCCGAATTGTTTTACTCTGCCGGTTGCTTACTTGGCGGAACTTCCCTTCCGTTTCGGCCGAGCGGTAATCTTACGTTTTCCACCATATTAAAATTGTCATCCGATTTTCGGTGTCGAAATTAGACAAAAAATAATGACAGAATCGGAAAGATCATTTATTTCGCCACAACACGGTGTAATTGTTTTTGTAAAATAACGATATTTTCTATTTTTTTCGAATTTTTTAAAATAGTGTTAAAACTGATGCGTTTTTATGAAAATTATTTCTAAATCGTTGGGTATGAATTACTTTTCGTGTTATTAAATCGATATTCTACACTAATTAACTTCAAGCCTTTCTCTTTTAGATCCATTCATTTAAAAAATAAAATTCCCAAAACTTTTTTTTTTATAGAATTTTTAAAAAGTAGTCTTAATTTTTAGTTCACATTGAATAACTTCGTCATTTATGAAGGTAATCTCACAAAGCCTTTTTTCCGTGTGTACAGTAATATTATCCGTAACATATACGAAGATTGAAAAAATTGCTTCAAAATTACGGATCCCCTCAATTAAAAATTAAATTCAATTTGAACCTCCCATTCATTAGTATCGCCTATTTTCTCTTCCGCTGCAGGGCTCCATAGCGTGGTTGTCTAGAGCGCGTCGGTTTCGCTAAACATCTAAATCCTTCTCTTGTCTGGGTTCGAATCTACCGAATTTGATTTTGTTCGTTTCTGCTTATTTTTCCCACGTAAATTAATTTTACTGATAAATACTTATTTTAACATGATCCTCTGTTATTTTAATGTACTTTACATTTTTTTTTTTTTTTTTGCCTTCAAAAAGGTTTTTTTCTGATTTTTAATCATTCAAAGTAATTTCAGAATCGGAAAGATCATTTATTTCGCCACGACACGGTATAATTTTTTTTGTAAAATAACGATATTTTCTATTTTTTTCGAATTTTTTAAAATAGTGTTAGAACTGATGCGTTTTTATGAAAATTATTTCTAAATTGTTGGGTATGAATTACTTTTCGTGTTATTAAATCAATATTCTACACTAATTAACTTCAAGCCTTTCTCTTTTAGATCCATTCATTTAAAAAATAAAATTCCCAAAACTTTTTTTTTAAAGAATTTTTAAAAAGTAGTCTTAATTTTTACTTCACATTGAATAACTTCGTCATTTATGAAGATAATCTCACAAAATCTTTTTTCGTGTGTACAGTAATATTATTCGTAACATATACGAAGATTGAAAAAATTGCTTCAAAATTACGGATTTAAAAAAAAAAAATTGTGATTTTCGTAAACTTATGTTTTTCTGAGAAATAAATTAAAAAGTAGTAATTTGTACATTTTTTATTTCAAAGTACGTAATTTTTGCAAATAGTTGGTGATGTTTGAGAGCATTAACGTAAAAAAATTATGCCCTTAAAATGAAGGTAATGATTTTTAAAATAATTCAAAATATGCGATTTTACATTTAGCCAAACATTGGCGTCGAAAATTAGCTTTGCGCCAAAGACTTCAGACCTGTTTCGCCTTCGACCGCTCTAACTCAAGGGTTACACTAAAAAAATTCTGCCTTAAACAGGGGGAAATCAGTAACTTTGGCGAGTAAAAAAAAAATTGCGAGTGAAAGATGTATTTTATCAACTATATGAACCCCAATGCTCCATGTATCGTTGATGGTGTTTGCACAAAGGGATACCCCAAGCAATTTAGAGAAACAACTGCTGAGAACATCAATGGTTATCCAATGTATAGGCGTCGTGACAACGCAAATCATATTGTGATAAATGGCAATGTTGTTGATAATAGGTGGATTGTGCCGTATGACCCATACCTCACCAAAAAATACAATGCCCATATTAATGTGGAAATCTGCAGTTCGCTGAAGTCCGTCAAATATATCTTCAAGTACGTTTACAAGGGTCATGACTGTGCAAAGGTTGTCTTCGAGGACAATGGCCAGGGGCTAATTACATGGGATGAGATACAGACCTTTTTGAATGCAAGATATGTATCTGCGCCTGAAGCAATGTGGCGACTTCTAGAAAAGAAAATGCACGAGAAATCCCATGCAATCATTCGTTTGCCAGTGCATTTGCCAAACATGCAGCCGGTGTACTTCTTGGATGATGAAGAGCGTCAAGCACTGGAAAGAGCTGCTCAAAGGAATACCATGCTGACAGCTTGGTTTGAATTGAACAGAATGGATCCTGATGCCAACAGATACATATATGCTGACATTCCGAAGCATTTTGTTTGGAAGAACAATAAATGGGAGAGACGTGTACGATTGGGAGACCGAATTGTGTCAAGGTTATATTCTGTTAGTCCGAAAGACATTGAACGATTTCATCTACGGATGCTTCTGTTTCATGTTCCGGGAGCTAAGTCTTTTGAAGAGTTACGAACCTTTGAGGGTGTTGAAATGATTTCTTTCAAAGAGGCGTGTCGTGTTAGGAATTTGTTGGAAGATGATGGTGAGTGGAGAAACTGCTTGAGGGAGGCATGTAGCTTTCAAATGCCATCAAAGTTAAGGCAGTTGTTTACTTTTATTTGCGTTTTTTGTAATCCAACATCACCTCTGGCACTTTGGGAAGAATTCAAATCTTATTTGTCTGAAGATTTTGAGTTCCACACCTCAGTGCAGCAAAGTGTAGATCTTGCATTGCACAACATAGCCGATCAACTTCATGCTCACAACATGACCCTCATGAGCATTGGATTGCCAGAACCTGCCATTTCTCACGCATATGTCAATACAGATTTTTACAACTTAGAAGAAGAAAGGCAAGAAGGTGAGAGACTAATGTCAATGTTGAATCCGGAGCAGCGTATAATTTTCGATGCAGTTATTCTTGCAATCCAAGATGTTGACGAGGCTTCATCTAAGGCATTTTGTGTGAATGCTTTTGCTGGGTCCGGCAAAAGTTTTTTATTCAATGCCATAATTCATTCAGTAAGAGGATTGGGGGAAATTGTTGTTCCTGTTGCATGGACTGGAATTTCAGCTATAATTTTGGAAGGCGGCAGAACAGCGCATTCAAGATTCAAGTTACCGGTTCCCATTCTGGATAATTCATCATGTGGTGTTCGTCATAACACTGAAGAGGGGAAATTTCTTAAGGCGGCGAAGATTATTATCTGGGATGAGTGCACTATGACTCCTCATCATGCTTTGAGTGCAGTTGACAGGCTTTTCAGAGATCTGATGGACTTAGACGTACCGTTTGGAGGCAAGGTTTTTGTTCTTGGTGGTGACTGGCGACAGATTTTACCTGTTGCAGTACATGCTAATAGAACAGCAATTGTTGAGACTTGCTTGAAGAATTCACCTCTTTGGAGCTCATTCAAGCAATTTTCACTCTTTAGGAATATGAGAACTGAACCCCATGAACAGAATTTTGCAAGTTGGCTTCTGCATCTCGGCAATGGAACTTTGAAGAATGACTGCCAATTAGGAGAAGATATTGTGGAAATTCCCGAAGAATGTGTCGTGAAGGAGTCCATTGTTGATGACATTTTTGGATCATCTGTTTTTTATATGGAAAATCTGTCGGGAAAGGCTATTTTATGCCCCAAGAATGAGGATTCTCTGAAAATCAACGAACAAGTTTTAGCAAGATTTCCAGGCCAGAATGTTACATATTTCAGCGCAGACAGCATTATTTCTGAAGATCAAGAAGAACAGAACAATTTTCAACTGGATTTCATCAACGGAATAACTCCTTCTGGAATGCCACCACGCATACTTAATTTGAAAGTAGGAGCCGTGATTATGTTGCTCAGGAACTTAAATCCATCTGCAGGACTGTGTAATGGAACGCGTTTGATTATTCGGAAACTGATGCCCAATGTAATAGATGCTGAAATTTTGACTGGGCATACAAAAGGCTCACGTGCCTTTATTCCGAGAATTACGCTTCATCCTTCTGAAAGCAATCTACCTTTCCAACTTCAAAGGCGACAGTTTCCAGTTCGGCTTGGTTTTTCTATGACCATTAATAAATCTCAGGGACAGACTCTTCAAAAAGTAGGAATATATTTGCCCCAGCCAGTATTTTCTCATGGGATGTTGTATGTTGCCTTCTCAAGAGCTACATCCATGCATTACGTTCGTGTTTTGGTAAACGACACGAAGAAACAAGGGAAATTAAATGGTTCAAATAGAGTTTTTACAAAAAATGTTGTTTTCCGTGAAGTTTTACTTTAAGCTTTTGTGATACGTTAGAGTGTAAGATGCCCTTGATTCTTAAATGCATTAAGTTGTCCAATCTACAATGGTTCATGGACCGTGTGGTGTGTTTTACCCCAGGTTTCTGTGTATTGTTGATGGATGGTACCTACTTTTTTGCTTTTTTTATCTAACACAGTTTCTGTGTATTGTTGACGGATGACGTGGTGCATAAAATAGATTTTTGGTGTTCATTGGAAAGCATTTTGGATATGATGAGAGTATTCTTCAGTTGGTTTTATAACACACATACATATCATATTAATAAAAATGTCACTTTTTCTTTATCAATGTTCTTTTAATTATGTTGTTTTTCGTGAAGTTTTACTTTAAGCTTTTGTGATACGTTACAGTGTAAGATGCCCTTGATTCTCAAATGCATTAAGTTGTCGAATCTACAATGGTTCATGGACCTTGTGGTGTATTTTACCCCAAGTTTCTGTGTATTGTTGATGGATGGTACTTACTTTTTTGCTTTTTTTATCTAACACAGTTTCTGTGTATTGTTGACGGATGACGTGGTGCATAAAATAGATTTTTGGTGTTCATTGGAAAGCATTTTGGATATGATGAGAGTATTCTTCAGTTGGTTTTATAACACACATACATATCATATTAATAAAAATGTCACTTTTTCTTTATCAATGTTCTTTTAATTTCCGAAATTATAAATCATTAATATTTGCATGAAATTTTGTGGTTTGTTGAGCCCCAACTTTCCGTGTATCGTTGACGGTGTAATACATTATGAAAGCTATTTTAATTTCAAAATATTCGTTCCCTTGAAAATTTAAACATGTAGGCATTAATAATGTAAGATAAGTGTATACATAGTCGACTATTAAAACAGTTCTTTATGTAAACACTTATTTTGCATACTGTGGAGTGACATGTGCAGTTTTTTATGTAAACACTTATTTTGCATACTGTGGAGTGACATGTGAAACAGGGTCCTTGCCCCTCAATCTATTTTCTTAAAACTGCAATCAAAAAGTCAATTTCTTTTTTAAAGTGTCTGATGTGCAGATACCCTTAAAAATTTAAAAATGTAGGCAATAATGCAAGATAAGTGTATGCATAATCAACTATTAAAGCAGTTTTACATTAAAAAATGTAGGCATTAATAATGCAAGATAAATGTATACACAACCAACTATTAAAACAGTTTTTTATGTAATCTATTTCTTAAATTGCAATCAAAAAGTCAATTTCTTTTTTTAAAGTGTATGATGTGCTGGTACCCTTAAAAATTTAAAAATGTAGGCATTAATAATGCAAGATAAGTGTATACATAATCAACTATTAAAACAGTTTTTTATGTAAACACTTATTTTGCGTACTGTGGAGTGACACGTGGAACAGTGTCCTCGCCAATCACTCTGGAAACTGTGCTTTAAATATAATATTCAATGCACAGGCTAATGGTTCCACACAATTTTTTTTTTCGAATAGAAAGGTAGTTATAAATGTTACAAAATGTTATTTCTAAAATTATAAATCATTAATAGTTGTATGAAATTTTTTGATGTGTTGAACCCATATTTTCCATGTAATGTTTACAGTGTAATTATACTTCAAGCATTCTTTAAAGTTACGAAAGTTATTTTAACTTCAAAATATTTTTTCCTTCGTTTTATGAAACATAATGTAATTTTGTAATACTTTTTTTCATTTATGTATCACATATAAAAGTATTTCTTGCATGTGAAAAATATTTTACATGTATAAAATAATAAAAAAAATATAATTAAGTTTTTGAATTAAATACCTGCATATTATCTTTGAAAAACATAATAAAACTGATAATCTTTACTTTTTTTCTTTAAAAAAAAAAAGGGTAGTCTGAAATTTAAAAAGATACATTTTTGATTCTGAAAAATATGCACAATTTCTTAAAACTGCAATTGCAAAAGTCAATTTCTTTTTTAAAATGTATGATGTGCTGGTACCCTTGAAAATTTAAAAATGTAGACATTAATAATGCAAGATAAGTATACACATAATTAACTATTAAAACAGTTCTTTATGTAAACACTTATTTTGTGTATTGTGGAGTGAAATATGGAACAGGGTCCTCGCCCCTCACTCTGGAAACTGTGCTTTAAATATAATATTTAATGCACAGGCTAATGGTTCCACACAATTTTTTTTCCAATACAAAGGTAGTTTTAAATGTTACAAAAATTAAATAAATGGATACTGTTATTATCAATTTCATTTATCATGTTTTTTTTAACTGTTAGAAAAAATTTCATACCACTGAATTCATTACCAATAATTTTATGAATTCTTATAAAAAATATTTCTTGAATATGTGAAACATTTTATACACATATGTAAAATAATGAGCAAAACATAGTTAGCCATATATTTTTAAAAAATATTATAAAACTGATTATCTTTATTTTTTATAAAAATTTAGTTTCAAAAAAGGCACTTTATGAATTTCATTTGTCATTTTGTACGTTTTTTTTTATCAATGCACATATGTATGCACTCGGTAAAAGCCCGTGCCACGCCGGGCCATGAAAGCTAGTCTACACTATTAAAATTCGAAGGTAAACAAATGTATCTATGTATGTATCTATGTGCGTCTATCTTCTCACGAACCGCACCACGCAGAAACTCGTGGAAGGTACCAAAAGATCGGGAAATTTCCAGGGAAGCCGCATTGCCCATTTATATTCCGATATTGTAATTAGTTGAAAAGATATTAATTAGAACCTTAAAACGCCTAATTGTTTTACTCTTGCCGGTTGTTTATTTGGCAGAACTTCCATTCCGTTTCGGCCGAGCGGTGATCCGACGTTTCCACCATCTTAAAATTGCCATCCAATTTTCGGTGTTCAAATCAGTCAAAAAATAATTACAGAATCCGAAAGATCATTTATTTCGCCACGATACGGTATATAATTTTTTTTTTGTGCAAAATAACGATATTTTCTAATTTTTACGAGTTTTTTAAAAAATGGTTGAAATTGATGCGTTCTTATGAAAATTATTTCTAAATTGTTGCGTATGAATTTGTTTTCGTGTTATTAAAAGGATATTGTACACTAAATAATTTCAAACCTTTCTCTTTTAGTTCCAGTCATTTAAAAAATAAAATTCTTTAAATTTTTTTTTTAAAGAATTTTTAAAAAGTAGTCACAATTTTTACTAAACACTAAATAACTTCTTCATTTAGGAAGGTAATTGTACAAAACTTTTTTTCCGTGTGTAAAGCAATATTATCCGTAATATATACGAAGATTGAAAAAATTACTTTAAAAGTACGGATTTTAAAAAACAATTTGTGATTTTCGTAAAGTACTATTTTTCTGAGAAATAAATTAAACAGAATTTTTGTACATTTTTTTATTTCAAAGTACATTATTTTTGCAATTAACTTGTGAAGTTTGAAAGCATTAATTTAAAAATTATGCCCTGAAAATAAAAATAATTAATTAAAATTACGCGATTTTACATTTAGCCAAACATTGGCGTCGAAAAATAGTTTTGCGCCAAAGACCATTTAACTGTTTCACTGTCGACCGCATGTAACTCAGTGCTACACTAAAAAGTTCTGCCTTAAACAGGGGGAAATCAGTAAATTTGGCGAGTAAAAAAAAAAAATTGCGAGTGAAAAAGTTATTTTTCCTTCAATTTTCGTCAATTTTTCTCTATATAATTTTCAAAAATAAATAATTATATATGTCAGATTAAGATGAAAAAATGCATTTCTGAGATTCATTTAAAATATTTATCAGTATCAAAATTTTTGTTTTCTTTCATAAAACTTATAGTTTACTTTAAAATAATGCCTAATGTACCTTTCTTTTTTTGACATATAATTTCATAATAAAATCGAAAAATTTGCCCATTTCCAATTTTTTTTTTTTGGAAATAGTCAGTTAAATAAGCATAACTTCCTTAGAATAAAAGATATTTTCATATATATATATATATATATTATATATTCTTTATGATTAATTGCGTGTTTTTAATATGTCATAAATAAATAAATTTTTTGCAATACATTTAAATGTAATCTTCAATCGAAATTTTTCAATCGTGATGTGAATATCCTGTGGATCCCCTCAATTAAAGATTAATTTCAATTTGAACCTCTCATTCATTATTAATGACTATTTTCATTTCTGCTACGGGTCTGTGTGGCGTAGTAGGATAACGCTTCTTTTCCGTCAAGAAGCAAGATGTCTATTTCATATGTCAGGGTTCGGATCTAGAGAATTCGATTTTTTTCATTTCTACTTATTTTTTCCACGAAAATTAATTTTACTGATAAATACATATTTTAACATGCTCCTGAGTATTTTAATGCGTTTTTCATATTTTTTAGCCTTAAAAAAGGTTTTTTTTCTGTTTTTTATTCATCGAAAGTATTTTCTCTCTTCTTCAATGATTGAATTCACTTGCTGCATTCCCACTGATCTGAAATTTATTCATTTCAGTGCTGCCATTATTTAAGCAAATGTATGTCACAATTAATTGCTAAATGAGCATTTTTAATCAATTTTATTATAAAATAATTAAAAGTTAGTTTAGTATAATATACTTTTTCGCAGATACGTGTTTAAATAATTTAATTAACACAGAGTGAAATGGAAAATAATGAAATTAAAATTTAAAAAATTAAATGTTTTTATCAACTAATATTATTTGCTTTTTGAATGTTTTTTTCAGTGAATGTTAGCATATAACTAGGTTTTCCCCCAAAAGTGGATTTTTAACACTTACATATGGTTTAATCAAACATCCAAACGTTTCAAAGCTATCTGTAGAATTTTTTTATTAGTATTTATTGATAATGGATTTAAATAATATATTTTTTTAAATCAAAGGAATATTTCTATTATTTTATTATTAAATTAATTATTTGTTAATAAAAAGTATATCGCCTATTATTTTGGATAAAAATACGATCTAGACCATTTTTAAGCTAACTGTAAGTAACGATTGATTGATTAATAAAAACCTGAAAATTATTTTAGTATTTTAGATTCCTAAAAACTATCTATTATAAAAAATTATGACATTTTTTCAAGCATCAAATAATTTTTTTTTATTGTTTAATTTATTATTTTTTTACTAAAGCAATATTGTTTTCAAAAGTCAGTAATAGAAATTTGAAGATAAATCTTTACCTGAGGGAGAGTAAGGAGGAAAATAGTTTTACACTCAAAAAAAGTCACTGTAACACTGTGACCTGAAAAGAAACCCGTTGACA
>BMAO01036841.1:0-28154 GCA_019973975.1 Trichonephila clavata
AATTTTAAGTTTATAAGAGTGAAGTAGTAACAACTAACCAGAAGATAAAAATTAATAGAAAAAAAAAGGTTACTGAGTAAAGCTTCATGTTTTTGCAGATTAATCACGAACATAGTATGCATATATATGTGTGGTTTCTAAATAGATTTCTTGGCTTACTAGAACTAGAGATTGTGGATTGAACTAATTTTCATACAAATTCACGTGTTGAAAGTTTATATAAACTAATAATTTACATGAATATAATGATTAATTTCTTTAGAGTTATTAACCGTGCTGTAAAATTTCAAAGCTGAAATGAGAATTATGAAAATTAAGGTTAATTTGCTGCTTGTGGATAGAGATATGCGATGGGTGAAAATTTAAAAAAATACTTAACGTTAACCGTCAATTTTTTTACTCAAAATGTTTAAAAAAGACAATTTTTATTGTAAATCTACCATAATTAACAGGGAGAAAATAGGAGAATTACATTTTAATTTTAAATGTTTCTGTTTTTTCATCATTTTCTATTTTACAATTGCAAGACTTAAAAACTCCTTAACGTTTGCTCTTTATAAGTACACTCCGCATATAAACAATTCCTCATAGAAATTTTTTTATATTAATACTTTTTCAAACGAATGAGAATAATCGAAATCACCAAACAGTTCTGAATTCGTATCCAAATTTAATTCGTCTATTATAAAAAATTGTCCGTTTTTGTTTTTCATTCAAAAGCAAACATGATACAGACACACATATAGTCTCAGAAATAAAATAAACCTTGAAATTTCTTTATAAAGACATACTAGCCAAATGAGGAACACTTCAGCCAAAACACAAACCACTTCCTGCACAATCACTTAAAAAAACATGTTTTTCAGGAATTAGTGCATATTTTTAATCTGACCATGTAGCAAACTCAACAGCTAAATCCTGGACTAACATTCAAGACAATATAAAAATCAAATGCTGAGCACCTTTTTTGTGACCAGATCTAGATATAGGATCTCAAAAACGTGCTAAGATGAACAAACTTTATTGGAAGGCCAGAACTTTTATGATATTCTTTTAAAGACTACAACTCTTCTGTTCTTTCCTTGTTGTACAAAATTGTAACTTTTAATTTTTATTCCTTGTTTCTCCTTGTGTGCGTGTCCTGGTTCATGCGCACAGACACACAGACAAAAAGTGAGAAAAATATACACACTCAAAAACAGACAAAAAGAGGCAAAACATACAATTAAGACAAAGAGAGATTTAAGACAGGTACACAGCAAGACACAAGTTATCAAGAAAATTATTTTCACTACAAAGTTTAAATGTAGAAAACAAAAGCATTAGTTAGAAGATGTAAGTAGTCTCTGCCAAAAACATAATAATATGAAATATCCTGTGCACTGTTTCTTCAATGAAACCAACCTCACGTAACATACACTAGATTGACTTTGCCACTATACTTTATGGACAGACAGTTAAGACTCAGTAATATGACACATAAGAAACGGCATAAAAGACAGACAAGAATTATGACAAGAAATGTGAATATTATTATGTGAGAAATTATTACAAGAAATAGTTGAAAATAAACGATGAATTGTAGCAAAGTTATGGTTAATACTTTTGAATATATTGATATCAAATACCAGCTAGATATTAATGGGAAAGAAAAATATTCCTGATACACAATATGAAAAGAGCAAACACTTTATATAACGTACATGAAAAATACCCTGAAGCTAAGTAGACTGGTATGTACAATGGTTGCTCTATAATACAAGACAACACTGGGCTGGTTTATGACAATAAACTCTTTTTCCAATGTACTCTTGAGAAACACTTCATGTCGAATTTTGATGCAGAGATCCTTGCAACCTCACTAGCACTGGAAAATTTTAAGATAGAGATCTATTATTTCTCTAAAGCAGTTATATTTGTTCGAAACTGATTAGCTACCCGGTCCCCGATTTAACAAATTTTGAGACACAGCATTTTGTTCGTTAAATCCAGGTTATTTGTTACATTGGAGTCCAAGCAAAATACATTTTTTCGTAATTACCTTTTGGATATTCTATAGTAAGCAATTACGCAAACAATACCCATAGTTAAAAATTACACACTTTTTATTCAACAGCTAAAAATACTACTATTTGAAAATTATTACGCATCTGTTAATTGGAAATTTTAAAATACTAAAAGATATTTGACAATCTTCTTGATTCTTGATTCAAAAGAATACTTTTTAGACTTTATTCTAAGAAAATATACATAATATGGCGTCATTTTCATCCTGCTACATAAAGTATGTTTCAAAGTTTCCAAACAATGTAAAACATTAAAAATGTAGCAGTTTTGATAGCTTTAATTATAAATTTCTACACCAGAATCATTACTGGCTTCGACAAATCAGCAATGCATGTTCCTATCTGTGCAACAATCTTCAATAAAGAGTTGCACAAAGAGGTAGCTCGTCATCAAATGCAACATTTTTGTTAAAACACTAAATATCCCCTGCATTGTGGAGTTGGAAGAAAGCAATTCCTTGTCCTATTCAAAACTCACACAATAAGTTACAATTATAAATCTTCTGAATCTGTTAAGTCTGATAATGATCTTCGCTTTTTCCCGTCGAAATTTGCTGCTCACAAGAAAAGTCTTTTTCTGTTCCGAACAAAAAAATATATGTCATTTTAAAAAAAAATTCAATTTTTTCTAATATAAATAATAAAAAAATTTCTAGCTCTTAAATTATTCATGTATTTGGTGTTTGTCATTCGTAAAATTGGTGAATTTTGCCTTCATTTTAATCGGAAAAAGAAAAAAGACCGTAAAATCGCGAAATTCGTTAAATAGGGGCTCGCTAAATTGGGGTCCGACTGTACACAACACATTAGTTGATAGAATAAATCATCAATCTATTTAAAAACTATAATACAAAGAATCAAACGGTTAAACATGTTATTTTATTTAAAGAAATGAATTTTCGAAGCATAGTATAAATTATTTAAGGAGGATGAGTCAACGTTCAATCAAAACTCTAAACAGAAAGGAAATGAGAACTTTTGAACATTAAAGATATAAAACCCGCTAATAGGAAGAATGCCTAGTAAATCTACAGAAAACTCTTGATTCCGCCCTTAAATGGAGTAAATTATTTCATCTACAGCAAAGCTTCATAATCTAGACATTAACGGTTTTCCAGCATTACCGGTAACATTTACATCCGGCCAAAACGTGTCACTTATTTTTTCTTCGATAAATCCACACATATTTAATTAGAACTTAAATTTATCGTACGAAGTTCTAAATTAATAATTGTTGGAATATGAAATCTCAATTACTATATTTATAAAATGAAATAAGAACATAAAATAAAAGTAATTCCAAAATATAAAAAGCTACTCTAGAAGCGAAAATATTAAGAAATAAAATGTATTGTAGTAAAATGAAAACAGTTATTAAACAAAAAAAAGGAGTTATAAATGCTCAAGAAAAAATATGAAACACATACCTCGTCGACGATCGATGGCGAAAAATATCCCAATGAATAAATAAGAAATAAAGTTTTTAAAATATAAATATTCTGAGCAAACTTAAAAATGACACAAATACGATCGAATGACAAATAAGATTTATTTTTATATGTAGCCAATGTTGCCACTCAATACCTTGAAAAAGTAATTGTTAAATAGTTGCCAGATTGATCCGGTGTACGAAAAAATTTTCTCAGCTGAATTGTATCATAAAAATAAATGTAATCGTCACGTGAGCTTTTAAGATTTTGAAGAAAAGTGAAAACTATGAAAAAGGAATCGTTTGCTTGAACTAAAAAATAAAAAAAGTTAAGAAAAAAACTTTGCTATTCTGGCGAAGTTTTCTGTACTAATTTTTATATTATTTATTAAATTTATGGTATTTTTTGCCACAAAAAAGACAAAAAGCTCAGTCATGAAACATTAATAATTTTTTTTTATTTTGATTCTAAAAAATGTATTAAAAAGTAGAATCGTGTAACAACATGTAATCTATCCATCGATTTTTTTTTAAGTAGTATTCCTTAAAAAACGTTTGTACTTGTTCGTTAGGATTATCATGGGCTTTATGCAATTTTTTTATATATTATAAAAGAGAATTTTTATATTTACTTAAATAAACTGAAGTAACTTATATTTTTTTAAAAAATAATAATGGAATATATTTACATAATTTATATAAAATTAAAGAACCATGTCCATTGTAATAAAACCAGATGTATCATGATTTAATCATAATGGCCAAATTGGTAGACTTTGGAATCTTACGTAATCAGAATCAACCTCGAGTCACGTGATTATGGAATGCGGCATTCAATAAAAAGAAATTAGCTTTGTTTTTATGAAAACTGTTTTCGTGCCATAATGAACACTTTTTTAGTCTTTAAAATCGAATTAAATTCCAATATTGTAGCGAGTTCGATTAAAACTATTTGCTTATTTTACAAGTACTTTTTAGCATTTTAGCAAACTTTTATATTTAAACATTTTCACTACTGTTATGAAAATATTTATTTTATCAATATCATAATTCTTAACTGGTGATTTTATTCCACTAGTTATATAAAGGATGAAATTAAAACGCAAATTTTCTCTTTTAAAAAGCTAAGAGTTATTTAAAATTTCTTTAAAAAATTCATTTTCAACTATTTTCAGTGCTTCTCATGGAGAAGTAAATAAATATTTTAAAACACTTGAAGTGATGTTTTTTGTAAATGAGAAAAACTATTGTCTCTATAAGCATTATTTTTTTTTAATTTGTAGAATTTTTATAAACTTTTTTAACAGATAGCTGCAAATTTAAGAAATTTTGCACATTTGGTGATCAATTCTCCTAAAACTGATCTGGCCAGGGAGGAAAGTCCAAGATGTCCAAAAAGGGGGATACACAGATGTCACAGGGTCCTTAGTGGTACTAGGCGCGAACTCATGCCAAGTCGGCCACGAGTCTGTTATCTTGCTTCCAACTCAAACGAAATATTAAAAAATCTTGTCCGTGTGAAATTGTACTATTTTTTTTTTTTTTTGTTTCTTGAATAAACCATAGATAAAAAAATAATCAAATGTGTAAGAGTTTTTTAAGACCGCTCTCAAAAGCAACGCGGGGATGTTGGTGGCGGACATCGTATTTTGAAAAACAGTCGAGTAACGGAAAAGACCGAACCTGGTAACTAACTCTCCAATCTTCCCCAGCGCACCAACGAGATAACTTTGAGCCTTGACAGAGTTAACATGCATCACTTTCTTAACAAGTCGGGTCTTCAGTGGCATCAGGACTCAAACCCATGACACACCACCAAGAGTTCGGAACCATGACCACTAGGCTCTACCGCCGCCACTCAAAAACAATAAAAAGAAAGAAAATACTCTTCAAAAATAAATATTTTAAGAATTACTAAGAAACTAGCATTTCCCTTCCGTTTTCTTACAACTTAATTTTTTTAATTCATATTTCCGATTTTCCGCTCATATTCCAAAAAACATTTAAAAAAATTAAACAGATTTACATAGTTTTTTCAGCCATTTTTCACCAGTTTAAAGTTTTGTGAAAAAAATCTTTAAATATTTTTAAAGCATATATATATTTTGTTAAAAAATTAGCTTTCCTTAAAAAAAAATAGAAGAAACTATCAGTGTGTGAAAAATATAAATCCAAAATCTAATTCAATAAAGTAAAAATATCTATTTCAGAATGTAGTTTTAAAAAATCTGTTGATGAAGTCCGAGTAAAACTGTTGTGTATATAAAAAAATAAAAACTATTTATTTCAGACACAGCTACGGTCTCCAAAAATTGGAGAAAATTTCCATTTCAGCTGGTGTGTGTCAGTAAACATTCTACAGACAAAAAACAACACCGGAATCCAAAACAAGGAATTTTTTTAAATTACATTACAGTCGAGCGTAAACACACATTTTTGAGACGAAAAGAATGATAATAAAATTATGGACGGTGTTTAAGTTACTGCTAAAGTGCACAAACTAGTCAATCTGTAAATTAACCAGGAAATATGCACATTAACTAGAAAGATTTTTAAAGAGCGGAAAATGTTTCATTTCTTAAATTATTTAGATAATCTGCGTATTGCTAACTAGACACTCGTTACAGTGAAAATAAAATCTTTGGTGGCACAACAGCAATGTATATGTACGCTTAAATTAGCTATTGTTTGTTTATTTATTTAACATCTCAGGAATCACACATTAATACAATAAAACAATCAACACGTTAAAGCAGGGGTCGGCAACCTACGGCACGCGTGCCATATGTGGCACGCGGTATAATTCTCAGTGCACTCTGCACTACTCAACATATTTGTAAATTTTTGAGGGATGGAATTTGATAAATCTGTAATGGACTTTATTTGACAAACATCTCCAGAATTATGGACATTGACAGAATTACGAAAAAATCTGAAAGATAACTTTAAAAATAAATTTACAGCTATTTTGTAAATTATTGAATGCCATTGCTGGAGAGATTTAATTGTTTGAAAAGAGAAAATTACGTGAACCTGCTTTCCGCTTTTGATTCTGCATATCTAAGTAAAAAATCTTTCCTCGTATGAAAATATTTCGAGTCCTCAAAGAAATTGTTTAACAACTAAATGCTCAGAATCGTGTCAAATTGAAAGTTACAAATTATACACCTTATTTTGTGATATAAAAGTAGAGCGGTGCAAGCACTAGGTTCGCATTAAAAATTTTATTTATCTTTTTATTTAATTATAATGAAGGGAAATATTTATATTTTATGTTGTCTATTTCGGATTTAAATAAATATGTTTAAAAATACATAATATATGTAGAGTTTAAATTTTTTAAAATTTTGTCTAAGAAATAGTTATATTTTGTGCTGTTTATTTTTTGTTAAGAAATATTTTAAATGATGCAAAATTAATGCATAATAAAACCGTAAATATGTATTGTATAGACTTCTATTCTCTAACTCTGTATGCATTATCTCGTGAATCGAATTGTTTCAAAAATGTCCTACTGAGTGGCCCGCTGAATCCTATTGGTAGATTGGCTTGGCACGCCACAGCTAAAAGGTTGCCGACCCCTGCGTTAAAGGAACCAGGACCGCATACACATTCAAAAAAATCTATTTTTCAGTTTGTTTTAAAAATTGTGCATATTTTTTGCATTTAACCTTGAAATACGAAAAAAGTAATTGACAAAAATGTAAGCAAACGTTTACAAAAAAAAAAAATTCATTTTTCATTTTTTCTCCAAAGCATAATATTTTGCTTTTATAGGTGCATTTAAAAAAAAACTATTGCACTATATGATTCCAAATTCTTTTTACTTCTATACAGGATGCCTGTGCATGTAGTTAACCTATATTTTGGTGGAAAAAGTACAGTTTTTTAAAAATAGTTTTATGTATAAAAAAAGGGGGACAAAATAAAAATTTTCAAAATATTGCAAAGTTTTATAATTTTTTTAAAGAAACTCTATCTAAATATTTTACTAAAAAAATACGTTTACTATATTTTTGTGTATTGTTTTATACATGTGCAAAAAATATTTGACATATTTATGAGATAGTTTTTTTAAGAAATGGTACCTAAACCTAAGCAGGTATTATGAGATCTCAAAAATTATGTCAAACTAAAATAAAACAGGAAAAAAAATTTTAACTAAAAAATTATTTTTGTATTTCTACAGAATGATTAAAATATCTATTAAGATCACCAAAAAAATCTAAGTTCTATTGGAAATTTCAAGAGAAACATTTCCCATAAACAAAGTCTTATTTTGGCATTTTACTCTTTCGAGCATATAAATATTTTTATATATATACAACATTATAGTTCAATATTTGTACCTAATTTCGAAGCTAATACGGAATTCCAAATAGAAAAATTTCGAATATTGTTTTTAACGATAATACTATCGTAAATAAAATATCCTTGAAAAACAATTTAACTTTGCTAACTTTTTGTTTAATTATTATCTAATAATTTGATTTTAATTATTTAATTTTTTATTTATCTTTGTTATCTATTTTAGAAACTGCATTGACAAAAAATCAGCAATTAGTTCAGCTTCAGTTTCGTAATTATCTTTATATTCGAATTGCCTCATGTTTGTATTTTCACTTGTTATGAATTATTATTTCCTTAAAAATGACTTCTAATATTATTATTACTATTAATTTAATTTAATTTTTTATTTATTTATTTGCTTTTTATAGTGCTGAATTCGAATGTCATACATAAATTTCAGACGCATTTAAGTTTAAAGTAGTGCAACTAATTTTCACGCGCGTGTATCATTCATTTCAAATAAGTTATAAGACTACTTAAACTCGCTATTTAAACTGTCTCTGTAATCAAAAATAAATTAAATTTCATTTCTACGTGTTATGAAACGTAATTTCTATTCATAAAAATTTACAATGCGTAAGCGAATAATAATTATCTCAAATATACTAAATAATATAACTACTTCGTAAAATTTCCAAAAAATGCCATACTTGTCTCTGAGCTTCATAAACCAGCTCTTTTGCAGTTTTATAGTCCACATCATCACCCAAAAGGCCATCAATCATGTTAATTAGGTTGTCCAGTCCTTTAGTAATTAATACGCGGGTTGTTTTTTCTAACTTCTTGATATAGCTAATAAGTTGACTGAATATAGTGTCACCAAGGAATTTCCCAAAAATGGATTCTATCTCATGCTTTATTAATTTGATTTGTGAATGAATCCAGTTGACAATGGAACTTCCAAAATCTACAAGTAAAGAGACAACATTAAAAGTCACAATATAATATGCCGTATAATTATATTCTAAACAATTAATGTGTAAATACTTTAAATAAAAATATTTACCTATCATCTAATTATATGTTATCTTAAGGATGTAATAAATACAGCTTGTAATCAAAGAAAATAATGCGGTAATACAGAAATGCTCTTAACAGTTTACTTAATATTAAGAATGATATAAAAATTTCGACAA
Source organism: Trichonephila clavata (assembly GCA_019973975.1). NCBI lineage: Eukaryota > Metazoa > Arthropoda > Arachnida > Araneae > Nephilidae > Trichonephila > Trichonephila clavata. Next base: position 8,982 of record BMAO01036841.1, read on the forward strand.
GCTAGAAAATTTTCAGAATTCAATGCCTTTATTAAAAACCCTTACACATTAAATTTTAAAGGAGTTTAATAACAGTTATTTCCACATTTAAGTGCACAGAATCTTAAATTCTATAAAATTTTAATGCTTCCTGGTCATTAACCCTTCGCACCTTAACACATTCTTCTACCAAAACTTTTTGGTAGAAGAATATGTTCCATAAAAGAAACGTACCTATCAATTTTTCAGTAGGTAGATCTAATAGTTTAAAAACGAAAATATTTTTCTACTACGCTTCTTAATTTCACGATTTAGAAGTTCCCACCTATGGGTCGAAGCAGAAAAGAAAACCTATATTTGTTGCACTAAACCAAAGAAGTTCACGATTTCAGTTGCAATCTCAACTGATTCTGCACCAACCAGATTAAGAGAATGTGCAACACACGGCAGATAATTAGCAAATTTATTTCTTTTTGAAGAGCTTGCACGCCATTATATCTACCGGACATATGAGCAGCGCTGTCAAATGACTGTCTCGTGCAATTATCCAATAGCAGTCTATTTGTTTCTAAAAATTCTTGTAGAGAATTAAGTACTGGAGTAGCTAGTTCTGTGGGTCCTGTTTCAAAATTCGTTGGGGGCTCTTTTTTTGGAGTCCCTTAACATCTTACGATATTTTGCTTTTGGGAGCCTCGTATCATCGATACGGCTGATACGGCAGTAGCTACGCCCCTGAAATTAAATTTAAGCCAGTGTGACTACTAAAAATTAATGAGACACATCTTTCATACACTTTTCCCCGAAAACAATATCAAAGAACAATAGCAAGTTAATTGGTCATGGAGGGACAAATCTGATGTTGAATCCATCACAATTGAAAGGGACTTAAAGTCATCATTATTTGAGTTGTAATCGTTTTAATGATTTGCTTGTCCATGATTTAAATTGTTTTCTCATGCATTGTTTTTGATGAGTACGATTTTTACGATTTTTGTCGTAATTCCTGCCGTTCAGTATGTTTACGAATGAATGGGTCGAACTCTGTTAGCAGTTCCAGGGCACCCATAAAATTGCCAAGATGAGGAGAATCAAAAACTTCCTCGGTACTTCTAAATGCTAAACCTCTTATAGCCAAATACTTTACTACCACGATAACACGTTCGAGGATACTGTGGTAATATTCTCTGTATGTGTATCTTTTCTTAGTTGTTCTCCTGTAACTGTTTATCTTAAACAGACTTATTTTCTTTCCTTGTCAACCAAACTAATATTGAATTTTTATGTTCAATAGAATTTTCATGATTTTCTAAACAACTTGTTACGTGTTTCCAATCAGAAAAGCCGGTTATGTATCGATAATTTGTTTTAGAAAAAAGCACTTGTAGGTCAAACAAAAACCACTACCAATACTAGTTAAATAACATAGTCAAGATCTTTCCAGCACTTAGCCATGTTTAAATTTTTTAATGAAATGATTATTCGAAAATTATCTCTTTTGAATTCTCTTACTGAAAAATAATATATAGTGTTTGGATTTTTATTTTGAAAATAACTCATGTTTTGTGAAAAGATATAATCAATAAAATTATTACTTAGCGATTTAGGCCACGAACCCATGTCAACGTATTTCTCAAGTTCAAACCCAACATTTTCTAAGCATTTTTCGGTGGGGGCATTACTGATGTCCTCTGACTGAGCAATATCTTTTTCAGAAGGCTGCTGGTCTTAGAGATCTTGCATATTTTCATCATTAATATTTGCTTTTGTTGTGTTTCTCCGTTTTCTTTCGCTAAGTTCCTTTCCCTTTCGCTTGTTAATGTATCTGCGTTTGTTATATATTCTTGTTACTTTGTTCCATTGTAAAAAAAGTTGATGTTTTGAAACATTTTTTTTTTTTTCTTTTCTCGATTTAGCAGAAATTTTAATTTTTCCGCGCTCCATTTTTTTATTTTCTACCTGACATATTTATATTTCTAACTAAAGACTCGATTTTCCTGAAAATTAATTAAAAAGTTTAGGTCATAAAATTACGATAAAACATCCGACTGTGCTTAATAAATTAAAAATAATCTAACAAATTTTTACAAAACAATATAGTATATTTCTGAGATAATTAAAAAAAATACTTAGTTTATCTCAAAAAATAAAATTCATTGTCTATACTTGCTAAAACCTAAAACGATGATTATTATTATTTACGGGCCCATCAGTTTAATGGAGATTTTATAAAAATAAACTTTAGAATTATTTGCTTCATTTTTAATGAATATTGTTTTTTTCTATGTAATCCATTATATGCTTTTGCTACCAATATTTAAAAAAAACTATTTATTACGAAAATCAAGGCCACATTTTACTTTTATGCATAATTTCTCCATAATCTACATAAAATGAATGTTATTGTTCTCCTTCCTGTAGAAGTAAAATCATCACAAATTTTAAGACAACAACTGATGTTTACAATCTTTGAAAATACAGGAAATATACTTAATCATAACTTCAATCTCTTCTTACTTGAATAATTTGAAATGTGTATTGGGGCTGACTTTTTATTTGAAATTTGAATAAACAGGTACCTAAGTATTTTTTAATTTCAGATATTATGCAATGGACACAGCACAAAATCAGAATATTATTGTAACTTATTACTGCACAAAAATAAATGGCTACAGAAATCGTGCAACTACGTTTGTATAAATGCTCGATGCTCGTCGGCGCCGCTCTATGATAGAGCCTCTGTCTATTAATTATAAATTACCGCGTATACGGTGGTAATGTGACAAAACAAAAGGAAATTTCTCTTTTCTCGAAAATAAAAATAAATTGTATATGGTATTTCGGGTATTTTATTTTTAATTTGTATTTTTTACTGCTTTATTATTTTGATTGTAAGCCTCTTTTCTGTTTGTTCTCTTCAACGGAGAACGGGGCCCCTAGGACCCTGGGCTACAGCCCATTAAGCCCATAAGTAGATCCGGCCTTGACAGAACTAGAATGTTTTTAATAAAATTTATATATTAGTAAAATTCAAAATTTATGTGGGATTTATTAGCTTAGGAAATAATCTCCATTCGTTTAAGCGAGTAGTCATTTTAGAAAAGAATTATTTTATTGCTTTCTAAAATTTTATTTCCTAATTCAAGAGCTGTTATTTTTACCAATTCACTTCTTGCTGGAAAGTCACCAAGTTCAAAAGACATTGCCACAAAAGAGAGTCAAACATCATCCTGCTCAAACGACAGCTACGCTGCTGGCCACCGTAAATGCAACACCCTGAACGAAGCACGCAAATAACATGAAATTTACAACATGCATCAGCGGAGGTGAGATATGCAAATGATTAGAATTTAAGCGCAGACGCACATCACGCACGCCTGTGGCGCCACCTCAAAGCGCTATTTAAGGCTTGGAGATTTCGATGATTTCAAGTTCGGCAATTGTGTTTTTCTTGTGATTTTTTTCAAAAATCGATCAGTTATTTCTCGCAGAAAACAGCGATCATCTTTTGATCAAGTATCCGAGTTCGACAGAGGAAGGATAGTGGCCTACCGAGTTTGTGGATTATCTTTCAGGGAAATCCATAGTCGTCTTGGACGAAACCAAACAACTGTAATGCGGATATGTGACCGTTGGATGCAGGAGGGTACGACGGACCGACGGGGCCGATCGCATCCACCTCAGTGCACCACTTCATGTGAGGACAGGCAAATTATGCGCATGGCAGTGACGGATCGCTCAGTCACATCACGAACCATAGCACAGTTCATTGAGTCTGTAACGCATCATTCAGTGTCTGCGCGTACCATTCGACGCCATTTACAGCAGAGTGGTCTGTCTACAAGACGTCCATTGCTTGGTCTACCCTTGACGCAGAACCACAGACGTCTCCGCCGCCAATGGTGCGATGAAAGAAGGATGTGGGTGGAAGAATGAAATGAAGTTGTCTTTACTGACGAGTCACGCATCTGTTTGCAACACCATGATGGTCGGATTCGAGTCTGGAGACACCGTGGATAAGGTATGCTGAACAGCTGCGTTATGCACCACCACACTGATCCTGCACCGGGTATTATGGTTTGGGGCGGTATTAAATATCACTCTCGCGCTCCTCTATTACGCATTGTCGGTCCTTTAAACAGTTAGCCTTACATTTCCGAAGTGTTGGAACCAGTTGTTCTTCCTTACCTTCAGGGCTTGGCCACAGCCATATTTCAACAGGATAATGCGCGACCACACGTGGCATGCATTGTCCAAAGGTTCTTCGTCAATCACCAGATTGAATTGCTTCCCTGGCTGGTTCGCTCTCTGGATCTTTCGCCGATAGAAGTCATGGGGTCCATGGTTGCTCAACGATTGACCCAGATTACACCCCAGCTGCCACACCAGATCAACTTCGGCAACGTGTGGAAGATGCTTAGTCTGCTGTACCCCGAAGAATACATCCAAAGACTCTTTGAATCAATGCCAAGGCGTGTGGCAGCGGTGATCTCAAACAATGGCGACTACTCTATTTACTGATTCTGGCAGGAACCACACTTCCCAGAAGTCTATAAATTTAATCATTTGATACTTGGTCAACATGTTATCCACAAAATAAATTTTGTTGTGTTATCTCTTGTCCTTCTTGGTGTTGCATTTACGGTGGCCAGTAGTGTGTTTCAAGGAGACACCAGAACGTTCAAGACCAGTAGAGAATGAACAAGTGCAAGGAGATAAAGATTTCAATGAAGGTTTTGCAGCTGAAATGATGGCTGCTTTTTATGGCCTTGGCAAACTGAAAACCAACCCTTCTGCACTGAACAAGCATACTTGGAATCTTAGAAGCTCCCATTTATGAGCAGGAGGAACTACTATATACTGTTAAAATGTTAAATGGCTCGCTTATAACGTAGATCAGTGCTTCTTAAACTTTCAACACTTACGCCCCAACATTCAATCATATTTTTCATCACCCCCGTCCATACAATAACATTGTATTAAATTCAATAATACTATACTTTGACGCTAAACCTACAATACGACTTTAACTTCTTAAGTTCCGCTGGAGTATATAAACATCTCGCTCAACCGGTGCGTTAATTTCTTCAGACATATATATACGTCTTTTCGAAATACGATCTTTTCTGTTAACTTCTGTAAAGTTATTCCGAAGGCTTTGGAAGGCAGTAAAATGAGCTTGACAGTGTGTGAGTGTATTCACGAAGAATTTACTTATTTCAGAAAATTTGCTTATTTATTCCTTTTTTACCACCATTCCTTAATGCACCACATACGTTCGCCTACGTGTTAAATGGAGACATTGGGAAGCGTATGAAGTATTTTTTTTAATCGGAATTTAAGGGATTAAATATAAACTGCACAAATAACAAGATAAATGTTCGTTTTTTGCATATAATTTTATATATGATAAGCTCATGCTATCACTGATAATTATTAAACTTGTTCTTAACTTAGTATTGTTATAAATTAGTTATAAAATGTACATTGCGCAGTACTGATATATAAATGTTTTATATTAGTGTAAACATGCATTTTACTTTTTATTGTGTCAGAATATATTTTGTTTGTTTACTTTCAGTAAATTAATAGTTTTTTTAAAATCATCTTTTGTTTTAGAATTTTCAATATACTCGTTCCCTACTCGTTGGGTTATCACGCCCCCCAGGGAGGCACGTCCCACAGTTTGAGAAACACTAACGTAGAAATACGAAATTTTGTATACATTTTGTCTTAAAAGAACAGCCAATCAGGCTGCTGCTATTCAGATCAAGGAGATTTATACCATGAACAAAATTGTCAGATTATCAGTTGATTACTTTTGAATTATAACACGAACATTTGCTTTTGAGGTAATTCATTAATTGGTGGCTGATTCAGAAACCCTGTTAGTGAAAAAAATTATAATTATTCACAGAAACGCCTTTTAACTATTGATGCTCGAAATAAAACATAAATACGTTTTTAAAAAATGATTCCCAAAAATAATAATTAAACAACGAAATTTAAATTCATTCAAAATGATAGTTTTTACTTGAATCCAGACATAATTTTTTGTTTTCTACTTAAAAAAGAATTCAAATTTGAAATGCCCACATATTTTAAGAGAAAAAAAATTTATTTTACAAAAAGAAAAAAAAAACCGATTTAAGCTGTTTTGGCATGAAAATAAAATCTACTTTTTCAATAAATTAACCCGCATCCAATTTGAAACTAAATATTTTATAGAGTTAAATGATTAAATAGAGAGAGAGATAGTGAGACAATCGTTTTACATGAAGTGAATTTCTTGTGTAGAATTTGTTCTAGAATATAAACTGAATTTTAAAAAAAAAAAGTTTATGCCCTTTCGAAATAACATTTCAGCTGTCACAATTAAACTTCCTATATCTTTGCCATAATTGAAGGAAAGTGCCTAAATTATGCAGACATGCAGTAGTAGATTGACCTAAATAACTTCCTTTTTTAGCTAAATTAATGTTCTCGTCTCGTGAAAATAATTTATTCTTTAAGAAAATACTTAGTTCTTCAAGAGATGGCAGCACCAGCTTTTAATGTTCATTTTAAGAGAATATTCAATTGAAGTTAGGAATCATTATAAAGTGGTACATGAATTATTCAAAGCACGATTTCCGTCAAATATAATAATGGGAATAAACACCCCACAACTACAGTACGTCAAATATGTAAATAAAATTCATTTAAATGTCACAAAAATATGATGATACATAGCATTTATTAATTTATATATTTGTTACAAAAATGTATCATGAATAAAATGAAATAATTCATGAATACAGTTTTTAAATGTGAATCTTCACCGTAAGGACAATTTGGTTCACCACGACGATTTTGATAGATGGACCTGTGAAAAACATAACAAGATTTGCTTGCTTTTACATATATATATATATAGAGAGAGAGAGAGAAATACTGATGTCCAAATTAAAGTCCCAAACATGTTTTTCGTCATAATTTTAAAAAGCCTCCAGTAAAACAGATAAAAATTTTATTTTATGTATTTGATGAATGGGTAGCACAATATCAAAACCTTCAGTTTGTTAAAAGATGTTGTTTAGCCTTGATTTTTGCAGAATTACTGGATTGAGACAGTTGAAGCATATGGGAATTTTGCCTCCAGTTTTGTGTGTATTTCATTAAACTGAACAAGTTTGTCTGTTTGCAGGGAGAATGACTTCGTATGACCATTTTGAAATAGAGAGCCGTTGGCAGGCTTGAAGCTGGCCAGTCTCAAGCGGAGGTGAATCGATGGTTACAAGAGGCCAGAAAGTAATCTCCTGGTTATGGAATCAATTTTAAACTAGTGGTACTAACACCAGGAAGGTCGGACAAGATCACCACTGATTATCGACTTCTACACAGGATCTCTACTTGGCATTAAGCGCACGTTGACATGAGTGGACAATGGTTCTTCGGGACCTTGTGTCTGGAAAGAGATTTTTCAGGCAAACATCTTGCAGAGACTGGTCTTTACTCTAAGCGTCCAATCTGGTGCGTCCCTTTGACAGCATTCAGAAGGAAAGACCAGATATTGTGAAACTGAAAATATTAGTCGTGGATGCCTCAAGAATAAAGGCGTGTTCTTTTCAATGATGAGTCGAAATGTACAAGACAAAGTGATTCTCATTTAGTTCTCACCTGGAAAGAAAATAGAGCTCGATTTCAACCCTCTTATGTATCAAAAACCGGCAGATTTGGTGGCATCGGATTCTTATATATGGAGGCATAATGTTGAGCAGTCGTACACCATTCTATATTTTCAATCCGGGTACTGTCAGTTCACAGCACAATAGGGATGAGATCCTGGAAGCCTGCGTGAGGTTTTTCTGGGTACTATGGGCTCGGACTACATTTTTAGGATAATAATGCGTGACCACATAGAACTCACATTGCTGTTGAATTTCATGAAGGAGTGGATATTCGTCGTATGGATTTATCCTCAAGGTCCTCGGATCACAATCCTATTGAGTATGTTTTTGATGGTCTCGGGAAAGTCATTTCTAAGTGTAGCTTCCCTCCTAGGACCCCCCCCCCCAGAAATTAAAAGTCCCACTTTTGAAAAAAAGGCGTTTCATTGCCATAAGTACTTATTGACACCCTCATAAACAATATAGAAGCCCTTTATGAGGCTTTTATAGAAGTTCACAGTGGCCACACTCCATATTAGACAGACTTTTCCTGAGGTAAATGCTTTGTAGTGATATAATCTATATAAGCCAGTAACAACCTCAGCACCATGGTGATCATTTTGGTGAAGTGGTTAAGTTACTCGGCTTCTGACCCAAAGGTCACGGGTTCTGTCCTACAGGATAAAAGCGCGCTATACCTCATTTGGTGACCTTAGCTAAGAAAAGCGAAATCTCTACTGATCTGTCGTGGTGCCATCTACCCGCAAAAAAAGAGCAACCAAAGAAAAAAAATTCGTCAGATAAACATGACGCAAGAGAGCAACCAAGGAAAAAAAATCGTCAGATAAAAAAAAACTTGACGCAACTCATCCAACACACAAGGAACTGAATGCTCCCATTAACAGCTATGTCGTTCGTTTGCCTAACCAACTCTCTGGTAGGCAACTGTGTAGTGATATAATCTATATAAGCCAGTAACAACCTCCGTACCATGGTGAATATTTTGGTGTAGTGGTTAAGTTACTCGGCTTCGGACTCATAGGTCCCGGGTTCTGTCCTACAGGATAAAAGCGCGCCACCTCAGCTTTATCTCTGATTCATGATTTCATACTTTTTGAATGACTTGTATCTCAATTCCCAATTAGACTCTTTTCTATATTGTTATTTTTATGATTTTTTTTCTCACATTGTAATATGTCTCTATGCTAAATTTCGTGGCAATGCACTAAATAGTTTTCACAGATTTTATGTTCGTGAACTTAATTTTGGACGTAATAGTATATACATATATATATATATATATATTTCTTTTTGTATCTGAAAAATACATGGATATCTTATTAAATGGGTTTTCAGTTCGAATAACTTCAGATTTGTTTGGATTACATTTCATGGTAATGGTTTCAATTTCCTCGCACTTTTCCGACGCGAATTTTTTTTTAAATTCCAGTAGTCAAAATTTATTATTTTATATCTTCACACACGATGTAGTAACAATTGTTGTTTCAAAATTTTTTTAATAAAGCTTTTCGGTCCTCTGTTTTTGATCTTAAAACATTTTTTTTTTCTATTTCCAAGTTGAGATCTTGGGTAGTTGTCATAATCTAAGTTCCGCCATTACCAAAAGAAGAATTGGGTTTCCTCCCCGCTGTTTTAAGATATTTCATTGTGACTTCTCGCCAAGTCTTTCCAATTAATTAATCTAATTGCCATGAAAAGGATCAATACTTTCTTCCAAAATTTTCTTGTTGTAATGTTAGTAACCTTATATATTTCTAATCACCTTGTAAAAAGTGCCCTTTTACACATAATCCCTTAACATTCACAATTACTAATTGCTCTATATGTTGTATCAAAGATGTAGTCTTAGGATGGAACAAAATCATCTTAATAAAATCGAATGACTCCAATAGCTCCCCTTGTTTGCCTGATCGATGTCCAATTGCCTTACCCAAGATTTAAATGGTTTTCAAAGATAAATATTTTTGTGTAAAATAGTCTTTTACAGTCGATCCAAACACATAGTATCTAAATTTAATTCACGTGATCCAGGTTTTTCTGTTAGACTTCCAGAATATGGTAAGAAAAAATTTGAACGAATACTCAGATGTTTTTTAATTGGGGATGTCTTAAGACCAGGGGTACACGTAACATACAAAGATCGGCACTAATTACTATTTATATTGATTAGTAGCAGATAACCAATTAACACTAATTATGTCTAAAAGTATTAATAACGCATAGGGATGAATATTTTTTACAAAATTTAAAACATTGTAAGCCCAAAGTCTTCGTCATTACCCAAAACATTTAATTTCATTTTTTTTTAATTGATACTACTTTGAATTTTATTAAAAAATGTTTTTTTAACAGAAACATTTCACAGTGAGGGCCATCATTCAGAAAATGGGGGGAATGTTCCCTTTACATTGTTTTTAAATATCACAATTATATCATAAATTAATTTCTATATTAAAGATGCAGTATGAGACGGCTGAAAAACAAAACTGCACGTTTGGATGTTCTAAGAATAGATGACAGGTACATTGTCCATAATATAAATAACTTTAATCTGAGATCCCTGCAATAGTGACTTCCATATAGTGTCTAACTTCTGGAACGAAACATTTGCTAAACCGTTCCTTTATTTGTGTTCTCAAGTTTTTTGTTTGCTATTCAGTAAACTGCGAGTTTATTTCGCCTTTATCAACATTTTCCATTGTACGGGGTCTTAGGGTTTCTGCAAGTAATGGTTTCAACATACGATCTTCTAGTGTTGATTCAAAATAACAAGATCACACGATTTTTCTCTCTCTACCAACCTCCCGGACTGCAACTCCAAAACTTTATTTCTAGCATAAACCATCTTATTCCTTTTTTCTGGTTCGTGTTAAATCAAAATCAAGGGGAATTTTCCTTTCTGCTTGCGCAAATCTCGACAATCAGGCTTTATTGATAGCAACACACAAAATACACATAAAAAAGGTGAAAAAATGTTAGTTTTTGTTTTTCATCTATTTTTGCTGTATTATGAAAAAGACGTGACTGACAAGAAATGACAGCGACTTGTTTTGTAAATGGGTGTTAAAAGGTTACCAGCTAAAATATTCTGTTTGGCGTCGACTATATCATTTTTGGCGATTTTATCCCCTGTGCTGGCGAAACGGAAAAGTACCAAATCGTGTAGGAACAAAATTGGTTGAATATATATGTGCTTTTTGTGTGTTTGTCTTACTGAAAATTATGCTACTTAAGAGAAAGTTTAATTAATTTTTTTCAAAAAAAAAATCAAACAAATTTTTTAAAAAGCACAATACGAAATTAAAATGACACATTGCAAGCACTGAAAGGCCGAAAAGTTTTATTTTGAAATCATAAATAATAAGGCTATTACATAATTTTCACTATTGTATTAAAACATTTCTATTGTTATTTATGTAAAACATAAACTATTGGAATAAATATTTTAACAATCGAGGAATTCCAGTGAAAAATGTTCTTCCTGAATTTCAAATGATTTCAGCCTTGTGTATGTCCACCTCACACACATAATTGAAATCAACAAAAGGAAGTTGTCAAAGTAGCAGAGGATCCAGCAGTAGAAACAGCAATTATTTTCAGAGAATTATGCTCAATTCCGAGTCTTCTATCAAGATGTTACTATCTAGCAGCAGCCTTTACCTCCCTTTTAGATGTTATTACCATGCAGCAGTTGGGCTCTTCACATGAGATGTTAAAATCTAACAACGATTCACAGGTCTTCTTAGATGGTAATGAAACATTCCAGACTTTCTAAAGATGTTACAATATAATTATTCACGAGAATTCTTTTGAGATGTTAATATTAAGACGTAAGGGTCTAAGCCTGTTCTTGACATAGTGTCAGAAAATGGTCCGGGCCTTCATTTGACTTGTTTATGTGAATAAGTAGTCCAGGCCATCGCTAGGAATATTAATATAATTATATAGTCCCGGCCTTCGCTAAAAGTATTAATATTAATATATAGTCCAGGCCTTTGCTTTAAATATTAATAAGGCTAAATATAGTCCAGACCTTCGCTTTACATATTAATATCCGATTAAAGTCCAGGTCTTTACTAAAAATATTAACATGACTAAATAGTCCAGACCTTCACTTTACATATTAAGTCCAGGTCTTCGCTAGAAAAATAATATAAGGAAAAAGTCCAGGCCTTCGCTAAAAAAATAATATAAGGAAAAAGTCCAGGCCTTCGCTTGACATTTTAATGCCACGAGTAGTCCAGGCCTTTGCTTGATATTCTAATTTATAGTTAGCATAACGTGTTTTTTGATGTATGATATGGAACATATGTTCTCGTATGTAAAATGTGCCGTACGTGCCTCGTATTCTTATTGAAATCTTTTGTACGAAAAGCAATTGCGGCAATCCTTTCGAGCTTTCTTGAAAAACGATATCATCTTTTTAAAAACGTTTTTCTTTGAGGAAGAAGTGGCAACATTTTCTTCATCTTCATGCTCATCTGTACAATTTTCAGATGGCGCATCTATTGTAATTCGTAGAAAATTATTGCTATTTGTGAAAGAAGCGACAACAATTTTTTTATCTTCTTCATCTGTAAGGTTGTTAGAGGATGCATCCGTTGCAATTGCTAGAAGATGATTGATGTTTGGGTTAGAAGAGACGACATTTTCTGCATCTTTATCCTCATCTGTGCGATTATCAAATGGGGCATCTGTTTCAATTGGAAGAAGAGAATTAGAATTGTGTTAGAAGTGACACCATTTTCTTTATTATTATCTTCATCTGTGCCTTTATCAGATGGTGCAACGTTTGCCATTGTAAGAAAATGATTTGTATTTGAGGTAGAAATGGCAACATTTTCTTTATTATCATCTTCATCTTTGCATTTATCAGATGGTGCGATGGTTGCAATTGGAAGAAAAGGATTAGTATTTGGGAATGAAGCGACAACATTTTCTTTATCCTCATCTTCATCTGTAAGATTATCCGATGGTGCAACCGTTGCAATTGGAAGAAAAGGATTGGTGTTTGAGGTAGAAGTGGTAACATTTTCTTTATCATCATCTTTATCTGTACAGTTATCAGACGATGCAACCATCGGAATTGGTATGAAATGAAAACTTTCGTTGTAAGAATCTATTTTGAAATTTGGATAGTTAGACACGAGTGCCGAATTTGGATTAAAAATATCGGTCAATTCTTCTTCCTCCTCTTCAAAATCGGCGTTGTCAATGATGAATTTGTTTCCATTGTCATCATAAAACGTATATACGGTGCCTCTAACCAGGGTAGTTTCGGAGGAAGGCGTTGAAATTTGCTCCGATGATCCAGAGGTATTGCTCCGTTGCGTGACGGGAGAGAAATTTTTCGAAGATCTTGCTTCGTTCATTCCAGTCGAAAACGTTTCCGTATTCTGATTATTATTAATAATCGAAACAGCTTCCCTGGTTATTTCAAATTCGTCATCTTTAAAATTTTGAAACAAATTATTATCATCAATTTCAGGAAAATTTTCAAGCTTGAGTTCCAGTTGTGTAATTGCAAGAGGAAGATTCATCTTTTGATCAGTGTTTCGAACACTTTTTGAATTATTGGACTTAAGTTTGAGAAGCTCAGTAAGAAAGTAGTAAGGTATGAAATGAAAGCAATATTGAATGTGGAAATGCCCAAATATCTCAAACAGGCACCACCACAAATGCAGCAAAACAAACGCTGCTATAAGAATCGCTTTCGACATTTTTTCAATTCTTTTTTCTTAGCTTTTACTAGTCTTAAAAGCGAAGTTTTTTGCAATTACAAATCTCAACTTTACTTGTAGCTCGCAAAATAATAAGTATGCAAGAAATAATTTTTTCTTATCATTGTTGAGTTACAATACATACATTTCTTTTATTTCGCAACAATACTTTTTTTTTATTCTAAAATTTTTGAACAATGCATTATAACAATTGGCTTCGTTCAATTGCTTTAAATATTTAAATTACGATTAAAATTATTCAAAATATAAGTGTCAAAATAACTTTTGATACATGTCAGAGATATCTCAAGTTTTTTTATTTTTATTTTTCAGTTATATATGAAATAAGAACAACTTTTAATTTATCAACTCCAAATATGACACAGTTTTTAGTGCGAGAGACCAAAGCTTGTGAAAACGTCAGTTGGCTTTAAGTAGCATATAGTTATTTATATTTACTCTAATTTTGCAAAAGTATTCCAGTGGCAGAGTGGTTGTGTATCACGCTATAGGTCCGAGGCTCAAACCCCGGGCTGCACAAGGTCGACTCATCCATTTATTTCTTTGGTGGGTCGATAAATGAGTATCAAGCTTGTTCTAAGCTTAGGGTTACTACTGGGGGTTTTGCATCAGACTGACCACCTGAACGGAACAGCTGCTCATGCACCTCAGCGCCCAAGGCTACGAAAACTGAGATGGTCACAGTAGGCTTTGGCTCTCATGGTCTGCTTTAGTATAGCTATAGGTTAGTTTAGTTTTGTTACTCCCTTCTACAGCTGAATTCAGAAAGTTCCCTTTATTTAACAAAATTAAAATTTTGTTCTGTGACAAAGTTGTGAAGTATTTGCAAAATAATCCCGTATTTTTTTATAAAACATTTAAATTGAAAAAGAAGCATTTGGCCCTAATTATAATATGAGTATAATTGCTATTGAAGATATTTATATTTAGACCTAGTCTAAACGGGCGATATGCTTTAATTTGTAATTCGTTTCGAAATAAATATAAAATACATGTCTGGTTTTCCTTTGTGTTTCAAATTGATTTACTTTATACAATTCATGTATATACACTCACTTCCAAACGTTAAGCACGAAGATGTAAAATGCAAATAATCAACAAATGCTGCTTTGATTGACACAAAATTTGGCAGTAAAGTAACATATATATTAATACATAAAACAAAATCAATAATTATATACAAAAATGAAAACAATATTAAATTTTTGTAAGTTATCAGAAAATGTCATACTGGAGACTTAAACAGAATTATGTATAAAATGAAAATAAACAGCATAAAGTGAAAAAAGGGACATTAATAGGGTATGTGATTCCCCCTCATCTGTATGCAAAGTTTACACCTTCTGACCATGCTTTCAATTAGGTGATCAACCACCGTAGAATTAAGCAATCGCCATTCTTCTTGTAGAGCAGTTTCCAGCTCAATAAAAGTGGCTGGAGGTGGGAAACGTGAAGATACAGCACGGCCGAGAGCATCACAAAGATTTTCAATGGGGTTGAGGTCGGGCGAATATGCTGGCAACTCCATACGCGCAATCCCTTCACTCTCCAAGTAATCATCGACGATGTCGGCTCTATGGGGACGTGCGTTATCGTCCATTAAAACAAAAGTAGGATCAAATGCTGCAGCGTACAATCTCACAATGGGTTCTAGGACTTCATCTCGATACCGGACAGCCGTCACAGAACCCCGTTTAAAGATGTGCAGGTCGGTGCGGTATCCTAATGAAATCCCTGCTCACACCATAATGCTTCCGCCTCGGAATGTGTGATGTTCGGTGATGTTTTGGGGCTGATCGCGTGTTCCTTGTTTACGCCATATCCTTATACACTTGTCATCTGGCTGCAGCGAAAATCTTGACTCATCAGTAAACATGACATTGCCCCAGTCAGACACAGTCCAATTGCCATATTCCCGGCACAACTTTAATCGTACCCCTCTTGATTGGATGGATATAGGAACACAAACTCGAGGTACTCGGGTATACAGTCCATTCATATGTAATCTTCGGCGTACAGTAGCTGCAGATATAGCCTTACCAATGGATGCTGTAACCATAGATGTCACAAGTGGGGAGGTCGCTCTGCGAATCCGCTTGGCTACGATAGCAATATATTGATCTTCCGCTGGGGTTTTAACCCTTGGGTGACCACCTACGGGCCTTCGGACAATTGTCTGTGTGGTTTGGAATTGTTTCCATAAACGTGAAATTACAGAATGATGAACGCCGATGAAAAGAGCAACATCTGTGATCGACTGTCCTGCTTCAATGCGCCCCACAGCACGCCAGCGCTCAGAAACTTCCATTCGTTTTCTGGAAGTCATAGAAAAACGCATGTCTTGGGAAAAAATTGCACGAAAGTTTTAAACACCTTCTATCAGCACTTACAATCAACTTCTGTGACCCTTCATAAAGCTGGCTTCTTATAAGACTGCCCTTTTTGCATATTTCTTGACATGAAAGCACGATTGGCTGTTACCTAACATATTTGCATACTTCCGTCCACCTCTGCAGCGAATTGCATCCTCTTCAATTCTGATTGGCTTCCGGAAATTAGCATTTTCCTCTCCGTGCTTAACTTTTGAAAGTAAATGTATATATATATATTTAATTTTGAAATATATATATTTAATTTTGAATCTTAATACTTGAACATCTTTATCCAGTTATGAAATTTGAAATTTTATCTAAATTTTACAACAAGTACAAGTTTAATGACAGTTTGTTTTGAATTCAATGGAGAATACGTGATTGTTTTTATCATGTGGCCGACTTGAATTTAGTCGAATGTTAAATCTTTGAATAAAATCTCCATATTTCTTGGTTTTCAACAGAAAAGTATATGGGAATGAACGCCAGGAAATCAATCTCCAAATCAATACAAAGCAGTTTCTTATAAAGAACTCGTAAAATATGTATTTTAGATATATCTTTACATAAAAATTATAACTAAAAGGAGATTATTTACAAGAAAAAAAGTTTTTTCCTATCGTCAACGGGTAATATTTCAACACCTTTTTTTTATTATTATTATTAAACTGATATAATATATATATATATATATATATATACTAGCTGTTACCCGCCCGCTTCGCCGGGTATTTCATGACGTTTTATAAATTTTTACTGCATATATATATGTATAAATTATTGATATCTAAGTCCTAGCATTAAGAATTCGATTGTATTGAAAAATATACTTATACCTTTAACTGTCACCTGTTGATAAAAAAAAAGGGTAGAACTCATCTAATTTGTATTTTCTAAAAATCACTAAAATATAAGTATAGAATGATATTTGCTCTTTCGTAACTCAAAAACCAAGTGAATTCCCGCAAAACCAATTTTCGGTGGATCTCTACTCCGTAAATTGAACATGCAAGTCAAATTTCAAGTCTAAATCTAACAGAAAAAAAGAAGTTTTACTATCAATATCCCCGTAATCCCGTTGAGAGCCGTTTTCCAAAATAACCGCTCTTAGAGGATTTCAATTCAACAAAAGAAAAATGCAAACCAAATTTCATTATTATAGTCCTTGTAGCTCGAAAAAAGTAATTTTTTTTGTCAATACGTCCCAGTAACCCCCTGCACCCCCCTAAGAACTTGATTTGCTTAAAATACATTCTTAGTGGATCTCTATTCAACAAAAGAAACATGCTTAACAAATTTCAAGTATATGGGTCTAACAATTAAAAACATTAATTTTTTTCTGTAACTCCTCTTGACCCCTCGCAAACATCCTTAGCGGTCAATTTTCGTTTCACTCTTTGTTAGAGGAACTCTATTCCATGAAAGGAACATGTCTACCAATTTTCAAGCAGGATGATCAAGTAGTTTAAAAATGGAAATATTTATCGATTACGCCTCTTAATCTCCCGAAATTAAACTTGGTAGTTGATATTCGCAAAACCCATTTTGTAGCGGTTCTCTACTTTACGAAAGGAATCTGCTTATCAAATTTCAAGACTGTACGTCTAACAGTTTAAAAATGGGGATAATTGTCTATAACGCCACTTGAGCCCCCGCAACTCCACTTCTGGGTCTGTTTTCACAAAACCCATTTTGTAGGAGAATCGCATTCTATGAAAGGAATCTGCTTAGCAAAATTTGAAGACTGTGCGTCCAATTAATTAAAAATGCAAAAAAAATTATCAATAACGCCACTTGAACCCCCGCAACGCCACCTAGGGGTCGATTTTCACAAAACACATTTTGTAGTGTATTTCTATCCTATGAGAGGAATCTGCTTACCAAATTTCAAGACTGTGAGTCTAATGGTTTAAAAATAGAAATAATTATTTATATCTGCCCTTAACCTCCTGCAACACCCCTTGGGGGTCAATTTTCTCCAAACCCGTTTTATAGCGGATATTTACTCCATGAAAGAAACATTTCTACCAATTTTCAAGCAGCTAGGTCAAGTAGTTTAAAAAACGAAAATATTTATCTATTACGCCACTTATACCCCGCAACGCCACTTAGAAGTCTGTTTTCACAAATCCTTCTTATAGCTGACTCTATTAAATAAATCTATTTATCAAATATAAAGACTGTGCGTCTAATAGTTTAAAAATGGAAATAATTATCTGTAACGCCCCTTAAGTCCCGCAACGCCACTTGGGGGCAATTTTCACGAAACCCATTTTGTAGCGTATCTCTACCCTATGAGAGGAATCTGCTTACTAAGTTTCAAGACTGTACGTCTAATAACTTAAAAATCGGAATTTATAACGCCCCTTAAACCCCCACCCCGCAACCCCCTTTGGGGTCAATTTCCCCCAAACCTGTTTTGTTATCGGATATTTACTCCATGAAAGAAACATTCCTACCAATTTTCAAGCAGGTAGGTCAAGTAGTTTAAAAACGAAAATATTTATTTATTACGCCACTTAAACCCCTGCAACGCCACTTAGAGGACTGTTTTCACAAAACTTTCTTATAGCTGATCTCTACTCTATGAAAGAAATCTATTTATCAAATATAAAGACTGCGTCTAATAGTTTAAAAATGGAAATAATTATCTATAACGCCCCTTAAGTCCCGCAACGCCACTTGGGGGCAATTTCCACGAAACCCATTTTGTAGCGTATCTCTACCCTATGAATAGCAATCTGCTTACTAAGTTTCAAGACTGTACGTCTAGTAACTTAAAAATCGGAATTTATAACGCCCCTTAAACCCTTCGCCCCCGCAACACCCCTTGTGGGTCAATTTTCCCAAAACCCATTTTGTAGCGGATATTTACTCCAGGAAAGAAACTTACCTACCAATTTTCAAGCAGGTAGGTGAAGTAGTTTAAAAACGGATATATTTATCTATTACGCCCCTTATTCCCCCACAACGCCACTTAGAAGTCTGTTTTCACAAAACCTGTTTTGTAACTGATCATTATTCTACGAAAGGAATCTATTTATCAAATTTAAAGACAGTGCGTCAAATAGTTTGAAAATGGAAATAATTATCTATAACGCCCCCTAAGCCCCTGCAACGCCACTTGGGGGTCGATTTTCACCAAACTCATTTTGTAGCGGATCTCTACTCTCTGAAAGGAATCTGCTTACCCAATTTCAAGATTGTACTTCAAGTAGTTTAGACATGGAAGCAATTATTTATAACGCCCCTTAACCCCCTTAACGCCCCTTGCGTTTCGAATTTCGGAAAATCCGTTCTTAGCTGACATCTACTTTATGAAAGGAACATGTCTACCAAATTTCAAGTCTGTAGGTTGAATAGTTCCGGAGATATCGTGATTAGTCAGTCAGTCAGTCAGTAGAGTGAGTCGCT